>CM052812.1:314690-330536 GCA_028533885.1 Nasua narica
CAGATGTGTAATTTATTGGTTTTTTCTTGTTGGTGACCACGTTTTAAAAATAGAAACATAAACATCCACTTACTCTGTTGTCAGTAATATGACCTAATAAAAAGTGGTAAACTTTATTTGGATTGGCATCTACGTTTAAGAATCAGAAATACATCAGTAATCTGAGATGGCATGGTTAATGCTTCCTTTCCAAAATAACTGTGTGACCTTGCTGTTACCTTTCTTCCTGTTGCTCACTGTAGAATGAAGACACAACTAATGAACAAAGGTATAAGAAGCCACAGGCCAAGTATGAGAATGGAAGCTAAGCTGGTGTTCTAGGTGAAACTCTCATCTAACTTCTCATGTTTCTCTGGGGTTTTTTTTTTTTTTTTTTTTTTTACGAAATTGGAGGTTCAGCAGGCCAGCATGAACTGCTGTGCTTTCAGGATAATGCAGTATTATTCTGTATAGTGCCTACCACATAATTAGAAATAGAAAAATGTTTCTGACATAATTATTACCATCACAAAGATGCAGCAGTCTGAAAGAAGGTAAGAGGCAAAGCAACTTCAAGGTCGCAGTTGGAATTAGAAGAGTTGACAAAACGTCAGTATTATTTGCCCTTGTGAGAACTAACTGTCTAAATTATTGGCTCTTGATCACATATTTTACTAGGTTTTCTGGCATGTATATACATATTCATTACACATTTGTTTTTAATCAATGTTATAATTCAGTAAATTTTATTTAGTATATTTATTTTTTCAGTCTAATGTTGAAAACCATTTCAAACATACTGGGAGGCCATAAAGTAGAATCACTGGGTGGTTATCTTATTGTCTTGGGCCTCAGAAACACTCCAAAAATACCGTGAACTCTTTTTTTCTTCTTACATCTCTACATTTCTTTGTCACCATGCCTTTGCCAATGGGTTATATTATGATGCCGTCTAGAAACAAAGTTGCATGTTCTAGTTTTGCTTCATAGTAATCCAATGTGTCCAAGGAAAGCAGGGTAGATTGTGAAATACACAACTCCAATCTTGACATGCACTTTCTCACATCATGGCAGCAGCCCATCTACAATTTCAATCGTATCCTTCTCTGATGACCCTAAAGTTGGTCCTTCCTTGTCAATATGAAGTAGAACTCTACTTATTTATAGCACTTACTATAATTTACAGTCATATGTATAATTGTATTTGTTCATGTATATAAATACCTATTTATTTGTGCTTCATATTACATGTTTCTTTAAATATTTATTTTCTTCCCCGACCCCAAACATAAAGAGAGAGGATTCATGAAAGCCAAGTTCCTTTCTATTTCATTTATCAGCACTTATATATTATGTTAAGGGTATAAAAATACTCATTAACAAGTTTAAGTATAATAGAACTACTTCTCTACAAAGTTAATTAATTTTCTGTCAGAGTATAGAAAAAATATTCTACCTTTTGCTGTATCTTTCTTTCCCTATCTAAAACTCACAAAAATAAGAAACACAATATTTTAAAAAATTGTTGACTTTGCTTTTTGTAGTTTTAATCTTTCAAGAATAACAAGTGCAGTTTGATTTTTTATAGGGTTAGCCTTCCATATAACAAATAATATACTTCATTAAATGAGTGACATAATGCTTCATGCTAATCCTGAACTAAGGACTAAGAAGGACAAAAATACCAGCCATAATCATTGTCTTCAAGAAGACTGAGTATGGTTAGTTACAGAGACTGATCATAACACTCTGTGACATGTTCACTTAACAGTAGAAAAGCTCTCACAAGGCTGTTCTGCATACAAATAATAGCAGATACATGGGTAAGTTGCAAAACATTCTTCAGGGATATATTTTTGCACCCTGTTAGCATATACGAGAAAACTATTTTGGATGGGTAATTTCCCTCACTGAATTGAACAGATCTGTTTAAGTCACACATTTAACTAAAACTGAAAGGAAATGGGTAGTCATATTTCCCTAAACTGTGTATATAATTTAGTGTCAAATATTGTTCTTTCAAATTGTGAAGGCTCCTAACGAAGTACAAATGAATTAAAGTTAAAGAAGCCCAAGATATTTTAATTACAGGTTTTATAAGCATGGTAGTGGTTGTTGCAAGGCCAGAGGCATGCCATAAAGAACTGTTTTTCTCCTATATTATAATTGTCTTCATTTTTAGCCACTTTTTGTTCCATAATCTCTGTAAATCTCAAGAATGTTAGTTCACAAAGCTTACTGGCTGATTCAAAAATGAAAACAAATTATTTTATGGTCAGATGAATGATTCCTTTACCTATAATTTATATGTGTTTTGAGGAAGACAAAATAAAAATCTCTTTCATGCTTCATATAAGCTTCCAGTTTTCTTTTGAGCCCATTCTTAACTGAAAAAAAGCAAAATTTTGAGGGAATTTTTTTAAGTCACTAAAAAAAAAATTAATGTTCTCTTGCCATTCTGTATATATTTCACTACTTAAAGGCTCTCCTCAAAGCAGATGTAATTCACTAAGGTGAGTAATATTTATTAGTTATTAGAATAACACTGCCTCTCTCCCAGGGAAATCTTTATGGTTCAAGAGAAATAGCCCATGATTGGGAGAAAGAGACTCTAAATCTTGCTTTGATTAATAATGTCACTATAGGTAAATCATTAATCTCACTGTGTTTTGATTCATTTAATCTCATAGGAAAAAGGTATTTTTTTTTAAGGACAAAATAGCTAAGTGCAATAAAAAGCAAATTCAATGCCAGGAGTTAAGGTTGTTGTTAATTTTTGTTACCATCTTTGGACTCCTGGACAGGAAATGGAGCAACATTTGCCCTTCACATCCACATAGGGCAAGGTCAAAGTGAAAAGTCAAAAAGTAGTGGATAGAAATGAGAATCCTAGGGGCGCCTGGATGGCTCAGTCAGTTAAGTATCTGCCTTCAGTTCAGGTCATGGTCTCAGGGTCCTGGGATCAAGTTCTATGTTGGGTTTCTGCTCATCAGGGAGTCTGCTTCCCCCTCTGTCCCTGGTTGTTCATTCTCCCTCCTTCCCTCCCACCTTCTCTTTCTCCCTTTCTCACTCACAAATAAGTAAAATCTTAAAAAAAAAAGAAATGAGGGATCCTGTATTTCAATCATAGTTGGAATTTTTTCTCAAGAGGTTTCTGATTGATCAATTCATTGATGAGAAACTCTAATGAATGCACAGAATGTCAAATTAGAGGCAAACAATCCAAACTTCCATTTAATTTCTGATTTATATGTAGGCTGCATTGTTCTTATATTTTCCCAGCACAGAGCACACAACAACAGAATACAATTTTGCAAATTTTGATTTTGTTGTTGACTAGCTACATTTTCCCTATAAATAAGGGAATTGAGCAAATGATTTATAAATTCCTTCTTAATTCTATTTCTATGAGGTAACACGGTTGATATGTCTAGGTGTATGTATATATACACACACAGAGAGATATACACATATGTCTATAAGACTATATACATTTATGTATATATATATGGTCTTGTTGAAATACCGAGCAAATGAAGAGCACAAATTCATGTGAGTAAAGAAACAATGTATGGGGAGCATTGAAGAATATAGCATGATAATGTAGACTGCATGAAACAAAAGGAAAAAGTTTTCAAAAATCACAGAAAAAAGATTTTTTTTTAAAAAAGAGGGACAGTAAGAGCACAAGCAGGGGGGAAGAACAGAGTTAGAGAGAGAACTAGACTCTCTGCTGAGCAGGGAGCCCAATGCGTGGCTCAATTCTAGGACTCCAAGATCATGACCTGAGCAGAAGACAGATGCTTAATTGAATGACCCACCCAAGTGTCCCCCCAAAAAGATTTTATTATCCCAACTGTTTTTCCCCTTTCTTTGAATTAACATTAAAAAGAAAAAAAAAGTATAAATAAATGAAAAATTTTGAGGAAAATACTGATAATGTCACATTGAAATTGGAAATCAGATCCATAAAAGAATAAAGCAAATGTCAGGGGAGAAAATAGAAAACAAAAAAATTGAGAAAAGTATTTTCTTGCTATTTAAAAATATGACCTTTCTTGTGACTAAAAAGTGCAAGTTTGTGTTTACAGAGAGCTTCCACAGTCCGTAAAAACAATTTTGTTAGTAGATACATAGCCATATGAGAATATGCAAGATCCCATGGATGATTTAGGAACTCTAGAAGTAGGAAGATTCAGAGTTTAGCACAAGAAGTGATTTGAAGAAACTATAGGTAATCCCTATGTCTACTAAGGGGAAGAAAATAGGAGTTAGTTATAAATTACTACCGATGTTTTTTTTAATTTATTTTTTTATTAAGTTCTATTAGCCAACATAGAGTACATCATTAGTTTTTGTTGTAGTGTTCAGCGATCCATTAGTTGCATATTACACCCAGCTCTCATCCCAATATGTGCCCTCCTTAATACCCAATACCCAATTACCCCACCCCACCACCCCTCCCTCTGTAACCTTCAGTTTGTTTCCCAGAGTCCAGAGTCTCTCATGGCCATCTCTTTCACAGACTACTATAATAGCTTCCTACCTAGTCTCTGACATGGTAATTTTTCTAAAATATGAATTAAATTGTATTACCTCCTTGCTGAAAGCATTCAATCCCTTAGGCATAAGACTGACCTCTGCTTGTGACACACAAGGCCTTGAATAAACAGTTCTTATCTCAATTTACCTCAAGTCTCGTCCCGCTTCTTTGCTCACCAGATTTCATCTGCATGGTCCCATCCTGGGTTCAAATAATACACCAACCTAATTCAGCTGGATTAGCACATGCAACCCCTCTGCCCACAGCTGAATCTTTCCAGTTCTCTAGATCCGAGCTGAAATCACATTTTCTAAGGCCTTTCCTAAGGCGTCCTCTACCTAAGTGAGCCAGTTAGATTTACTTCATAATAGCCACCCTGATTATATTTTAAAACAAGAATCACTTTGTAGCTCATGATTCTTTTAGTCAACAATTTTGGCTGGACTCAGCTGGGCCGTTCTGATTTCATTTGGATCATTCCTTTAGTCCATTCATTAGGAGCTGGGAAGCATGGCCTCTGATTCCTGTGGGTTCTTGAGGTCTAAGAGCCTAGGCCAACCGGTTCACATAATGGAAGGGATGAGTACCGTGCATGCGTATGTGTGTGTGTGTGTGTGTATGCGAGAGAGAAAGCACGAGTGGCAGATCTCAGGAGCATTCTAGGCCTCCCAGGCCCACTTCTGCCACAGTGTCAAATCAGGTCACAAGGGAGAAAGAGGACAGGAAATACACTCCAGCTCTTGATGAAAGAAGCTAGTGTCACATTTCAAAGGCTGTAGAAACAGAAAGGATAAAAAACTGCTGCCACTTTTCCAGTTGACTACACTATTCCACACGAGGCAGCATCCTGTTTATTCCTTTGTACTGCCGGTCAAATATGTTTCACGAGTTTGATGTTCACTGGCTTATTGGTTGTTACTTCCTCTAGACTAGAAACTCTATGAGAGCAGAGGCTGTTTCTTCTTTGTTAAGATACTATAGCCATGGGCTGGCACAATGCCTCGCATATAGTGGCCACTTAATAAATATTGAAAATAACAAAAAACCTATATAGAAATGATTTCCTTTACAGTTTTATAAATATAAAATGTCTTGTTAAGGCTCTTTCGTTGATCATCTACATACAATCCCAGTATCTAGCAACAGCATTAAAATTTGTAACAGCAATGGAAGAAAATGGAAGAAAACAGAAACTGGACAAGAACCTTGCATCACTGGAATGCACTACCTTATTAAAAGAGAATGGAGATAACTTAATTTGCTCTGTGCAGTCATGTGTCAGGCACTATGCTGATAATTTGCTCACACCAACACCTGCCTGCAAAGCTAATAAGAGAAAAGAAGAAAGGTGCCCTCAGAGAGATGGCATGAAGTCTCTGACTTAGAGAACTAGCGCTCAGGTTACTGACAGGATCTGGGGGAGACTGGCCCATATAAGATGGAAAGGAATGATATTAAGAGTTTGTGTGTCTTTCATGCTGGTATGTGATTAGTTGGGCCTTAATAAAACACAACTTTGCTATGCAATATAGATCTCTTCCTAAGGAATTTGTCTCAATTAACTCCACAATTTTAGCCCTCTTCCCAAATAATGAAACATCCCAAATAGAATACTTTTTTAGAAGCCATACATATTTAAGGATGCTATATACAGTTGAGATTTCATGAACTGAATTTTTCAGATGAACCAAGGCATCAGAAAATTCTGAGAATTAAATACTGTGACAATTTCTCTGCAGTACTTATTCCGCGAATTAGACAAAGAAAAAAACTGACTTTTATATTGGCAATGCTGATACATAGCTTGAACATGAAAAATTCATTTTATTTAATGATAAGAAAGTACAATAAGGCAAATGGAACTTATTCTTATAAAACAGGGAATAATCATTATAATACTAATACTGTATTTGCAAAGCACTGTGTGTTTTCAAACTTTTTACAGTGTGAAATCTCTTTGGCCAATGAAATTCAGGATTAAAGGGGTTAAATAACTTGCATAAAATCTCCCACAGCTGGGCACAAATAAATCTAACACTCTTAACTTATAGTCCTGCCTGTTATATATTGCTTTTTGATCTAATGGCAAATACAGAAATACATACAAAAATAAATAAGTAAATAAAATCTATAGAAATGATTGGCATGATGCTTAATGAACTATAAGACCCTAAGCGTGTAATAAATTTCTCCTTAAACAGCCTCTATTTATTAAAGAATACATAAGCCAAACTGTCTATAATTAAAACGTTAAAGTATATTTTCAGTTAAATTTCTGCTTCTTAATGATATAGATAAGCTTAATTTATTTGCTACAGCTTCATCAATTCTCCCGATCCTTTCTCGATTACTATTCTTCAATGTCTTCATGCTCAAATTATATTTGTACAAGAAAAAAATTCAAGTTTACTAAAAACTAAATTGAAAAGTCTTTCAAGGGGAACTAAGATGATCATATTTTTTATGCTTTCTATACTTCTGTTTTCAAAATAAAAAAATAAATATTTTATAATAAGCACATTAAAAAAACAACTTTCTGAAGGTATTGAGTATTTGTGGTTTGTCAAACCTTTGATAGCATTTACTTCCATGACTAGAAAGGACAGCTTCTCTCTGGTGTGTCCTGTGCAGCCTGGAATGGACTGAATTGTGTCCCCCTAAAAGGACTGTGTTGAAGCCGTAACTCCTACTACCTCAAAATGCGCTGTGTTTGGAGACAGAGCCTTTATAGAGGAAGTTAAGGTTAGATGACGTCACATGAGTGAGCCCCAGCCATCTGACTTGTCCTTATAAGAAGACCTTATATTCTTCCTTATAAGAAGAGCACACAAAGAGAGGCACACACAGAGGCAGCAGGGATGCACATGTATGGAGAGGAGGCCATGCATGTGCACAGCAAATAGGCTCTCATGTGCAGGCCAACGAGAGAAGCTCCAGCAGAAGACAAACCTGCCAACACCTGGACTTGGATTTTTAGCTTCTGAATCTGTGAGAAAGGACATTTCTGTTGTTTAAGCCAAGGTGGTTTCAACAACATTATATTGTTCTTATGGCTGCCTTAGCAAACAAATACGTCTACCCACACAAAAATGCCTCTAACACCAGGCAGAAGGCCACTGGCTTCAGCTATAGGAACGGTCATGATCTGGCTGTGCATCTCCAGTCTCACAGAGCTTGTCAAGTTGTCAGCCTCCCAGGAATTCACTCTCCTCTGCCCTCTCTTCTCTGAAATCACTAATCAAAGGCTCGACCATGTCCTTTTACTCAGAATCTACTCTCTGACTGTCCTGACGGACCCTGGAGCTGAGTGGACTCACTGTTTTACACAACTCTCTAAGTTTCTTGGCCATCCCCATGCCCTCAGGGCCCAGACTCCCTGACCAAGCCGACCTTCCATTCATGGCTCTCTCTAGCTTGCAGTGCTGGACAGGTGTATAAGACTTCGGGTCTACTCATTAGGTTTGTCTCTCAGCATATGGAAAGGATCATTAAAGGTGTCGGAGACTATTCAGCAGCTCATGTGTTCTTCACACACAGACAGGCAGTCAGGGACTGGCAGATGCAGGCAAAAATCAATTGTTTTTGCTTATAGACAATATACAGGGAAAAGCGCAAGTCTCGCAGCACTACCGCATTTGCTCTTCCAGAATTTTCATGACCAAAGTAGAGAATCATGTTAAAGCTCTAGCTGAGATGTCAGTGAAGGAGAGGTACTAGTGCCCAGGCATGGGGAGGACAATGGGTTCTGTGATTCGTCTCCTTCATCCTGGGAGAGAAAACATCACACTGGAGATAGATTTTGATTCTTCGATTTATATCTTGAGAGATGATCTGGTATTTCGGAAGAAATGTAGTATATTCAGTGTTGTGAAGGCATTTACTTGCCAGAATATATACTCCAGGAAAGGAAAAGGGAAGTGCCACTGGCAACTTGAAAGGCACATTTTGAGCCTCTCTCACAAACACCGCAGGCACTTTTGAGTCACTAATGTACAGCCTACTTTTATAAAATGCTAACTCTGTGTGTAAACAAACATTTTTCTCTCAAACTGGCAAGATTTCCAATCTGGATAGAAACTGAAAAAGCATTAAAAGTGCTGGGGCTCCCCCTAATGATCATCAGGCCAAAACAAGACATCTTTTGCTTTTATAAAATGTATTTCTTCACACCTTTGACAAATGATATTGAGTGTACTAATCTACTTAGGTCTCCGCTTTGCTCAAACTATGTAAACCCCTGGTGGCCTGGGTTTAAGTGTCCCAGGGGAATACCAATTGCACTCTGCCCCAAACTGAACTCCCCATGTTGCCATCTCCCCACACCTGCTTCTTTGCCTACCTTCCTTCTCCGGGGTAGATTTCACTCAACTCCCAAAGTTGGCAGCTGGAGGCCTTCTTGGTAGTGTCCACGCCCTCTTAAAGGTGCATTTTTCCCCCTCATCATAAATTTGAGTGTTTCTGTCCTGTGAGAGTCAGCAGCATCATTGGTAGCCATGAACTCCTTCTTGCCGGCTTGTCCACTTTGTTCTGCTGGTCTGTGTCCATGGTCTCCTCTTCACCACGGCCACTGCTGCTCACTTCCCTTCTCTTCTGACATCTTCACATTAGCATCCTCCCAGAAATCCTCCATATCTCTTTGTATGCAAACGCTTAACTTAGCCAATCATGATCAGATTCAAACTATTTCCCTAATCACCACTGAAGAAAGGGGAGATTGGACCACCAAGAGCTACATTTGTCAGATTGATGGAGGATTATCTTCAATGGGTCCTCAATTTTTTTCAAAGTTCCTCTCAAATTTTCCTCTTGTTATAAAGGCTCCATTGTCACAAGTTTCACAGACATTTGACTAATTGTAGTGAAAGAATGAATAAAGCCTACTGGTTCAGAGGGAGATGAGACTGATTATGCTCCTAGCTTATGATGAATAGAGTTTACTTCACCTTTATATTAGTTTTTTGCATCATATTATTCTAATGACATTAAAAAACTGAAATTATAGGAATTATTAGGAGAACATAAGATTTTCATATATGTGCTGCTGAATGAAACACTATTAGGAGGACATACAAATAATAACTGGTGACTGTACCAGTATCGCAAGATAAATTAAATTAATTGTATCTTTATTCGCTTTATAAAAATGAGAGTGCTTTTCATATTCCCTTGGCTATAATTCTCTTTATGTTAAAAATGGATATTTAGGATTAGGCTACTTTAAAAAAAAGATTAATTTAGACATAAAGAGAGAGTGTGTGAGTGCACAGAGGGCAGGAAGAGGGGCAGAGGGAGACAGAAACCCTAGCAGACTCCCTGCTCTATCTCAGGACGCTGAGCTCATAACCTGAGCCAAAACCAAGAGTGAGATGTTCAACCGACTGAGCCATTCAGTTGCCCCAGGGTTAGGCTACTTTTTAAAATTTTTTTCATCTAAACCAAAGTGGTGCTCTTTAGAAATAACTCAAACTTAAATATAGAATTGGCTTAGAATGTTCAAAACCTCAAAAAAACAGACCTGACTGAACAATAGAAACTTTATTTCAAATGGAAGAGAAGACTTAATGCACAGTTTTTGGTTTCCTGAACCAAAAGAGAAAGGATGTGCCCCAGTGCATCATTCTTTCTTTGTAAGAGGAGAGTCTGCTTTATATTAGAGTCTATCGCTTTAGTCTGGAGCAATCTTAGGATTTTAAAATTTTAGTAGGATGAACATCTTAGAGTTCTTTTGGAACCCTTTTGGAAAATCCAAAGAAGCAATTGACTGTGAAGAAAGTAGTCATGTATGAGCAATTTAGATGGTGATGTTCCTTGAGTTTATTGATGTTCACAGATTTCAAATTGCATATAGAGTTCTAATTGTCTCTTGAACCATTTTTTAATATAATCATTGGGAACAAAGTATTTATAATAACTATTTCACAGTTTATCTTATCTCTTCATAATAAGTATCTAATTAAGAATTATTTTGGAGGTGCCTGGGTACCTTAGTCAGTTGAGCATCTGCCTTTGGCTCAGGTCATGATCCCGGGGTCCTGGGATTGAGCCCCATGCATGGCTCCCTACTCAGGGACGAATCTGTTCCTCCCTTTCCTTTTGTCCTTCCCCCTTGTTCATGCTCTCTCTCTCTCTCTCTCTCTTACTCTCTCTGAAATAAATACATAAAATATTTTTAAAATGGAAGTATTTTGAGAAAGGACCTCGAGGGAAGATGGTAGAGTACAAGGACACTAAGTTCCCCCATCACTAAAGAGACGGCAGCCCATGCAGAGACAATATAGAAGTGACAGTCTACACAATGCCTGGGGCAAATGGGAGGAATATCTGTTTTATATTGATTTCAGAGCATGTTGGGGGACTTCTCCTGAAACAAAGGAGTTGGCAGGCACCATTTTATTCTCTTGCTGACTTCCCGCCCCAGCGTACATAAATAGAAGGCCACCTGCAGGGGTAGCACTGGACAGACACTTGCTACCTAACAAGCTAGTGGTGTGCCCCACCCACATTCTCCTGAGGACTCCCTCACTCCAAGCCTGCTGGCCTCCACCCTGGCCTCAGAACAAAGTTTGCTAGTACCACACGTGGGCCCTGCCCAGCCACCTCACACACAAACAACAAGCACTTTCAGCTGCTGTGCTTTGGGGGGATCTAGCCTAGAACTAGCAGTTCAGGGTAAATTCTGCTGACACTACTGCCCTGCCCCCGAGCCCTCCTGCAGTTAGACTCCCTCAAAGCCAGCCTCCCTGGAACTCACTTACACCTCAGAGAGCAAGCATAGCTCACAAGAGGGAGACAGTACAGATGTCTATACTGAAAGACAAAGTGACTCAGTCACAAAAGCAGGACACAAGCAATACACAAAGGAGAGTCCCCTGCAGTGTCAGGTTCTGGGGAACAGCAGACACTGCATTTCAGGGCACTATAGGACCTCTTCCTAAGATCACTCCTTTCAAGAGCAGAAGACACAGCAGATTTTCCTAACACACAGAGACACAGAGAGGTAGACCAAATGAAGAGACAGAGGAATATGTCCCAAATGAAAGAAGAGCAAAAAATCATCACAGGAGACCTAAGTGAAACAGAAGTAATATTCCTGACAGAAAATTTAAAGTAATGATCATATGTTGAATACTACACCAGAAACTAATGATGTAGTATATGTTGGCTAACTGAACATAATAAAAAGAAAAAATGAATGATCATAAAGACAATCAATGAACTTCAGAAAAAGGTGAAGAACATCATTTAGACCTTAACAAAGAGATAAAAAATAACATCAGAGATGAACACAATACATGAAATTAAAAACAATAGATGGAATAAACTGTATGCTATAGGAAAGCAGAGGAAAGTATCAGTGATCTGGAAGATAAACTAATGGAAAACAATCAAGTTGAACAGCTGAGAGATAAATACTGCATAATGAGAATAGACTTAGAGAACTAAGTGACTCCATCCAGTGTAATAATATTTGCATTATAGTAATCCTAAAAGGTGAAGAGACAGAAAGAGGGGCAGAAAATATTTTTGAAGAAATAATAGTTGAAAAATTTCCAAATCTGGGGAATTTAAGAGAGATCCAGATCCAAGAGTCACGGCAATTCCCCCAACAAATTCAAGCCAAGGAGGTCCACACCAAGACACGTAGCAATTAGAATGGCAAAAAAAAAAAAAAAAGGAAAATTGATAAAAATTAATTTTAAAGGTTGCAAGAGAAAACAGTTACACACAATGGAAACCCCAAAAGGCAATAGTGATTTTTCAGCAGAAAAGTGGCAAGCCAGAACAGAGCGGCCTGATAGATTCAGTGTTGAAAGGGAAAAATCAGCATCCAAGAATATTCTAACATGAAGTCTATCATTCGGAATAGGAGACATAAAGAGTTTCCCAGACAAAAGTTAAAAGAACTCATGACCACTACACCAACATTGCAAGAAATGTTAAGGGGAATTCTGTGAGTGGGGGAAAAAAAGTAAGAGAGTAAGAAAAATAGGAAGAAAACACACACACACACACACACACACACACACACACACACACAAAAGTACCTGTAAAAATCACTCAAGAGAAGCACAAAATAAAAGAATGGAAAATATGATACCAAATATGTGAAACATGGAGGGGCAGGAGTAAAGAATGAGTTTAAAACTGACCAACAGCTTAATATAGACTGCTATATACAGAGAATGCTATATATAAAACAAATGGTAATCACAAACGAAAATCAGTAACAGGTTATGCAAAAAATAAAGAGTAAAGAATCCAAGTAAATTACTTAAGAAAAGCAGCAAACCATGAAAGAGAAGGAAGGATGAGAAAAAAAACCCTACAAAAACCATAACAAAATAAGTAACAAAATGGCCATAAATACATATCTACCAATAAATACTTTGAATGAAATGGACTAAATTCTCCCATCAAATGACATAGAGTGACACTGAGTATAGAGAAAGGAAAAAGGACACATCTATATACTGCCCACGAGAGAGTAACTTGAGACCTAAAGTCACCCGAGATTGAAAGTGAGTGGATGGAGAACAATTTATCATGCCAATGGATGTCAAAAGAAAGCCAGAGTAGCAATACTTATATCAAACAAAATAGACTTTAAAACAAAGTCTGGGGGTGCCTGGGTGGCTTAGTGGGTTAAAGCCTCTGCCTTTGGCTCAGGTCATGATCTTAGGATCCTGGGATTGAGCCATGCATCGGACTCTCTGCTCAGCAGAGAGCCTGCTTCCTCCTCTCTCCCTGCCTGCCTCTCTGCCTACTTGTGATCTCTCTCCTTCTCTGTCAAATAAATAAATAAATAAAATCTTAAAAAAAATAAAGTCTGTAAAAGAGACAAAGACAGACACTCTAAAATAATAAAGGGGGTAATCCAACACAAGATACAGCAATTCCAAATGTTTATGCACCCAACATGGGAGCACCCAAATACATAAGACAGTTAATAACAAACATAAAGGCACTAATTAGTAGTATGTAACAATAGTAGGAGACTTTATCACCCCACCTACACTGATGGACAGTTCATCGAAACAGAAAACCAACAAAGAAACAATAGCTTTGAATGATACACTGAACTAGATGGATTTAACAGATATATTCAGAACATTTCATTCCAAAATAGCAGCATACACATTCTTTTCAAGTGTGCATAGAACATTCCCCAAAATGGATCACATATCAGGCCACAAAACAAGCCTCAAAAGATTCAGAAAGACTGAAGTCATACCATGCATGGTTTCTGACCACAATACTCCGGAACTCTAAGTCAATCACAAGAAAAAATCTGGGTAGACCACAGATACAGGGAGGTTAAGTAACATGCCACTGAACAATGAATGGGCCGACCAAGAGATCAAAGAAGAAATTAAAAAGTACATGGAAACAAATGGAAATGAAAACACAACAGTCCAAAATCTTTGGGATGCAGCAAAAGCAATTCTCAGAGGGCTATTTATAGCAATACAGGTCTACCTGAAGAAGCAAGAAAAATCTCAAATAAACCACCTAATGTACATCTAAAGGAGCTAGAAAAAGAACAATAAATGAAGTCTAAAGCCAGCATAAGAAAGGAAATAATAAAGATCAGAGCAGAAATAAATGACAGAGAAACTAAATAAAAAGAACCAAACCCAAAAGAACATCAATGGAACCAGGAGCTAGGTCTTTGAAAAAATCTGTACAGTTGATAAACCTTTATCCAGACTTATCACAAAGAGGAAAGACCCAAATAAATAAAATCACAAATAAGAGAGGAGCAATAACAACCAACACCACAGACGTACAATTATAAGACAATATTATGAAAAACCATATGTGAAAAAACTGGACAGCCTAGAAGAAATGGATAAATTCCTAAAAACATAAAACGTCCCCAAACTGAAACAAGAATAGAAAATTTGAATAGACTGATTACCAACGAGAAGATTGAATCCGTAATCAAAAAACTCCCAACAAACCAAAGAGTGGGATGAGGCAGCTTCTCGGGTGAACTCTACCAAACATTTAAACAAGGCTTGATACCTATTCTTCTCAAACTATTCCAAAAAGTAGAAAAGGGAGGAAAACTCCAATTCTTTCCATGAGGCCAGTATTTACCTGATACCAAAACCAAATAAAGACACCACTAAAAAAGGGAACTACAGGCCAATATCCGTGATGAACACAGATATACAAATCCTCAACAAAATACTAGCAAACTGCATTCAACAATACATTTTTAAAAAATCATTCACTATGATCAAGTTGAATTTATTCCCAGGATGCAAGGATAGTTCAATATTCACAAATCAATCAACATGATAAATCACATCCATAAGAGAAAAGATAAAAATCATATGACCATTTCAATAGATACAGAAAGAGCATTTGACAAAGTACAACATCCATTCATGATAAAAACCTTCAATACAGTAGGTTTAGAGAGAACATATCTCAACATAACAAAGGCCTTGTATGAAAAACCTACAGTTAACATCGTACTCAATGGGAGAAAACCAAGAGGTACAAGCTCAGGATGACCACTCTCACCACTTTTATCCAACCTAGTTTGAAGTCCTAGCCACAGGAAATAAAAGGCAATAAAATTGGTAAGGAAGATGTAAAATTTCCACTATTTGCAAATGACATGATACTATATATATAAAGACTCCAGCAAAAAACTATTACTGATAAATGAATTCAGTAAAGTCACATGATACAAAATCACTGTACAGAAATCTGATACATTCTACACACTAATAATGAAGCAGCAGAAAGAGAAATTAAGAAAATAATCTCATTTACAATTCACCAAAATAAGAAGATACCTAAGAAGAAACCTAACTAAAGAGGTAAAAGACCTGTACTCTGAAAACTACAAAACACTGGTGAAAGAAATTGAAGATAACACAAGGAAATGGAAAGATATTCCAGATTAAAGCAACAAATATTGTTACAATGTTTATAGTACCCAAAGCAATCTACATATTTCATGCAATCCCTATCAAAATACCAACAACATTTTCCCCAGAAGACCAAACAATCCAAAAATTTATATGGAAGCAGGCATCCAAATTGGCCAAGAAGAAGTCAGACTCTCACTCTTTGCAGATAATATGATACTTTATGTGGAAAACCCAAAAGACTCCACTCCAAGACTGCTAGAACTCATACAGGAATTCAACCAAGTGTCAGGATATAAAATTAATGCACAGAAATCAGTTGCATTCCTATACACGAACAGCAAAACAGAAGAAAGAGAAATTAAGGAGTCGATTCCATTTACAATTGCACCCAAAACCATAAGATATCTAGGAATAAACCTAACCAAAGAGGTAAAG
>CM052812.1:331036-372144 GCA_028533885.1 Nasua narica
CATTTTCAGTGCATTTTTCATTTTTGCTTTATTAATATATCACAAAGTTACATTAAAAAAAGACTTCCTTTTAATAAATTAAGTTCAACTTCTTTGGAGGAACATAGACCATGTATGTTATTCCCATTAATTAAAAGATAAACTTTCGGGGCACTTGGGTAGCTCAGTTGTTGGTTAAGCGTCTGTCTTCAGCATGGGTCAGGATCTCAGGGTCCCAGGATCCAGTCCCATGTCAGGCTCTCTGCTCATTGGAGAGCCTGCTCCTCCCTCTCCCTCTGCCCCTTTCCACCCCACTTGTGCTCTCTCTCTCTCGCTCTATATCGAATATATAAATAAAATTTAAAAAATAAAAATAAAAGGGTAAACTTTTTCTTTTTTTTCTGAATTGGAATGCATTGAAATACAAAGAAAGGGATCCGGGCTGTAGTCTTGTGTTCTATCACTGACTAACCTTGTAATTTTGAGTTAATGTGTTAACCTGTCTGGATCTTTTTTCTCTTGGCAAATCAAGAGTCATTGGACTAGATGATCTCTATAAGGTCATTTAAATGAATGTACATGGTCATGTTCCAATAAGACTTCACTAGCAAGACAGAAGGCTAGATTTGGTTAAGGAACTGCTTTGCCAATTCTTAATTTAGAAGATAGTTAATATTTTTGAAGTTATATACTAATGTGAGATCAGAGAAAACAATACTGTGGAAATTATTTTTAAGTAAAATACAATTAAGAATAATGAAAGAGTTGGCACTGTTGTATTTTACTCCTTTGGATGTTGAACTAATTAAACCAAAAATATAACAAAATGAGGCCAATATTATACTTTAATTCCAGTGGAGCACTTGAACATCTATTATGCACCAAGTGTGGGTATATAAAGCAGTATATGCATAACTAAGAAAATTTGGTATTTAAATTGGGCAAAATGAATGTCTCATTTCTATTCAGTAGGAACAAACAGAATATTTTTTAAATGTAAATTAGCTGGACTAAATCTAAGAAATCTATGGGTAAACTAGTTTTTCAACTGTTGTAGTTCTTTTCTCTGCCTAAGGCATATTTTATCACTTTATGCAGTAAAATCAAACAAGGATCTTTACTATGGGCCAGACATTGTGTTGAGAGACTCATACAAATCATAGCATTTAATTACCACATTATTATTAAAATAATACTACAAAGTTTGTGATAATAGATATGTATTTTACAAATGAGGAAACTATACTTCAAATGGCCCAGTTAATAAGTATATGTTTAATCAGTTTCAGAACTAGGTCTGTGTAACTTCATAGTCTGTGTTCTTACCTGTAACGTTAGACCTGGTTTGGGCTCATCACTGTTTCTCCCTCAGTTTTCTCCATTCTCATTTTTTGTGTTACTCTCACCAGTCAGTCATGAAACATGGAGAAAAAAGTATATATGTCAATATCTAAGCATGTTTCCACAACCAATAGCAACAACAAAATACTGGAAATACTCAAGTGATTCACATGTAAAAGTCCTTTCCCTTTTTTTGTGAAAATCCTGAATATGCGTTAGGTATCAGTCTCCATCCTTAGGATCAAGCATCAGTTGTCCAGTGGTGCTTCCTAAGTGACTAGAAACTGCACTCGCTTTTCCTTTGTCTCTCTCATTTTAACCACTTTCTCACCCATACTTTTTGAAATCACCACCCAAATAAGCTACTTGAACAGTCTTTGTCTCAGGGTTCACTCTTGGCAGAAACCAAGCGAAATCATGACTCATCCAGGCAGTGCCTTCTCACCATGCCCACTTCCTACACGGCCCTCCTGGGAGTTATTAGAGCACCCCTGGCTTCTTTAATAAAATCCAAAGATCAATATCCATATTTTAAACTTAGCTACTAATTGGTTATTATTATAAGGTAGTCTCAGCTGTTAACTGTATTAGCTTCCCCTTTTTTGACCTTTTATTATATATCCTGACTATGAAATAATTTGAGTACTTCATTCATATGCTTCCGGATCCTTGGTCTTTTATCTATCTTTGCTTTGCCTTCTCACATAATTACTAAGGCATGGAAAGGCTGGGCACACCTTGCACCTTTGTCTTCTATTTCCAGTATTTAATACTGACAAAGTAACTGCAGGCCATAAACTCCTGACTCAGTGGTGTTTCATAGTTCTCTACAAAGCCACATGTCCTTGACAATGGAGCACACATTTTCAGGTCACACATTTTCAGGAGCACACATTTTCATGGCTCTTCCTGCCATAGGGAGTTGAAAATTCTTCTTAAAAATTACATGACACAAAACGATGGTCAAAACCGAATATGTAACCTAAAAAGAGTGCATACAGCAACACACATCCATTTCCAGTGTCAAGTAAGCAGAGAAGCAGTCATTATTTTGCCCTATGTTGTGGTAGAAAGCAGAATGTTCCCCTGAAGTTGGTGGATTTAAAACTCAGTACTTAATGTAATTATAGAGACATAAGTAAAATCTAACTTCTACCATCACACATATGGTGCATAACAGTTAAATGAACACACACTTTTATAGGCATTATCAAATTATGCTATAAATTTTAAGTGCTGAGCACGGAGTCCGCCCCCCAACACAGTAAGACTGGCATGCTGTCAACCTTATTTCCTACCAGAGAAGGTGAAATGATTCATACTTTATTTTCCCCCTCATCACTGTGTTCTCTTGGCAAGCATCCAGATTGACACAGTGTGCCATGAAACTTTCCAGTAGAGACAACAATCTTTGAGATCTAATCCACAAGTGAAGTGTCAGAGAGTTTTCATAGTGATAACGCAAGGACAAGGTTAATTCCACACCACTGTGTCTAAGTGCAAAACTACATGTACAACTAAATAACTAAAAAAGCAGAAAGTAGAACAGTTATTGTAAGAACCATTTTTCATTGATAATTAAA
Source organism: Nasua narica (assembly GCA_028533885.1). NCBI lineage: Eukaryota > Metazoa > Chordata > Mammalia > Carnivora > Procyonidae > Nasua > Nasua narica. The sequence goes on from CM052812.1 coordinate 333,940, forward strand.
GAAAGAAATGACATTTATTCCAGAAGATTGCAATAAAAGAGGATTAGTTCATTCCTAGGCTTTTCACCCTAATATAAAAGATATTTTTGGTTGTTGCAAAACAAGCAAGCCTCTGGAAATGCAGTCACAGAAGCAAAAAATAGTTAAGAAAATGTAAGTCATAAGTTGCTTGTGGTGGCCATAAAAAGGGAGGTCACATAGACCAGTCATGTCATGATTTGTTTGAGCCAGTCTTATGCGGCAGCATAAACTACTACAACAGAATATCTGTGTCTTTCTCCTGTCATTCAGTTGTGATGTCTTTATGTTGTTACCTTTTTATGTTTGTATTTTGCATAGGGTATAGCACTCACATTTTCATTCACATGCCTATCAGTGAGAATTCCTATTGTTCATTTATCCATTTAGCAAATATTTATAACCTCATTTTATGCTAGACTCTATCCTTTTCAAAGTTATATTAAGAGTAATAATGATATCAAATTTTCAAGTTCTTTAATATATACAAGTTTATGTAATCTGCATAAACTATGGAGGAGTTTTTATTGTTTTTCTCATTTTCCAAATTAGGAAACTGGGCCACAAGATGTTGTAACTTGTTCAGAGTCACCAAGCTAAGAAATGGTGGAGCAGGGAGTACAAGCGCACATAGCCCCAGGTCCTCCTGGAGAGCGACCTCTGAATCCCCTCTTCTGCTCCTTGCCAAATCAAAGCCTTGATTGGCAAGACAGACCTGCTTAGGCTGAGAATTTATCTTTCTCCTGAATTCTGCTACATTGATGATAAAATTCTGGACCTGAGCCTCAGCTCTCTCTGCCCGTCCGTTGCCGGATAGGGGAATGTTTTGATATGCTGTGAAGGAGGCACTGTTGTATTCACACTCGCTTTTTCATTGATGACTTATCATTTCTGGCCTTTCCTGTATTTCTCCCCAGCTCCACTCACCCCTGAAGCTATCCAATTTTTTTGCTATGATAGTTACAATTTTGTTCATGTTTTTTAAGTGACGGATACCTTTCACTGCTAGTTGAATTTTTTTTTTCCTGCTGCTACACTACTGAGCTCATCACCAGATGAATTTTTTTTCTTTTTTTTTAAAAAGATTTTATTTATTTTATTTTAACAGATAGAGAACACAAGCAGGCAGAGAGGCAGGCAGAGGCAGAGAGAGGAGCAGGTTCCCTGCTGAGCAAGGAGCCCAATGTGGGACTCGATCCCAGGACACTGGGACCATGACCCAAGCCAAAGCCAGCTGCTCAACCAACTGAGCCACCCAGGCGTCCCACCAGATGAAATTTTAACAAGTATACTATTACGTGTGCCAGAGATGATCCAGGCTTCACCTACTGCTAAGGAGGGACTCTTTATTGTCAGCCAGCCAACAGCTGATCCAGCTCAGCCTAAAAGGCCCATTTTAGCATCTGTTTTCATTGACTAACTGCTGGTGAGACACAGAGCATGGTTTCCCTGGGAAGTTAACTCAGGGATGGAGATTCGCATGCAGATGTTTCAGGATTTACACTGTGAGGAAAGGAGAACAACAAGCCTGCAAAGAGGGGAGATTGGGCTGGAAGCATAGTGGGAACCTCAACTGACTCCATGGGGGGAGTGGGAAGCTTGAAAGGCCCTTTAGAGGCTCATGTTAGGCAATGAGCTGGACATTCAGATCCTGCATTGCCTAGAATTCACTGTCATTGGAAGGGCAGTTTATCAGAGCAAAGAACAAAATTCTTGTACCACCATCTTTTTATGTCTTTTACATACATACCTCTAAATTTTCTTTTTATTTATTTTTTTCCTTTTATTTTAAATTTTTTAATTAACATATAATGTATGATTTCTCTCAGGGGTACAGGTCTGTGGTTCATCAGTCTTACACAGTTGACAGTGCTCACCATAGTACATACCCTCCCCAGTGTCCATTACCCAGCCACCCCATCCCTCCCACCCCCATCCACCCCAGCAACCCTCCGTTTGTTTCCTGAGATTAAGAGTCTCTTATAGTTTGTCTCCGTCTCTGATTTCATCTTCATCTTGTTTCATTTTTTTCTCCCTTCCCCTGTGATCCTCTGTCTTGTTTCTCAAAGTTCTCATATCATTGAGATCATATGATAAGTGTCTTTCACCGATTGACTTATTTTGCTTAGCATTATAGCCTCTAGTTCTGTCCGTGTCATTGCAAATAGCAAGATTTCATGTTTTTATGATAGCTGCATAATATTCCATTATATATATGTACCATATATTCTTTATCCACTCATCTGCTGATGGACATTGGGCTCTTTCCATAGTTTGGCTATTGTGGACATGGTTGGTATAAACATTGGGGTACAGGTGCCCCTTCGGATCACTGCATTTGTTTTCTTAGAGTAAATACCCAGTAGTGCAATTTCTGGGTTACAAGATAGCTCTATTTTCAACTTTTTGAGGAACCTCCATACTGTTCTCCATAGTGACTTCACCAGCTTGCATTCCCACGAACAGTATAGAAGGGTTCCCTTTTCACTGCATCCTCGCCAATACTTGTCATTTCCTGACTTTTTCATTTTAGCCATTCTGACGGGTGTGAGATGGTATCTCATTGTGGTTTTGATTTATATTTCCCTGATGCCGAGTGATGTTGAGGACTTTTTCACGTGTCTCTTGCCCATTTGGATGTCTTCTTTGCAGAAATGTCTGTTGATGTCTTCTGCCCATTTCTTCATTGGATTATTTGTTCTTTAGGTGTTGGATTTGAGAATTTTTTTTTATAGATTTTGGATACTAGTCCTTTATCTGATATGTCATTTGCGAATATCTTCTCCCATTTTGTTGGATGTCTTTTGCTTTTGTTGCCTGTTTCCTTTTCATCTTGATGAAGTCCCATTAGTTGATTTGTGCCCTTTTTCCTCTTGCCTTTGGGAATGCTTCTAGGAAGAAGTTGCTGTGGCTGACTAAAGAGGTTGTTGCCTGTGTTTTCCTCAAGGATTTTATTGGATTCCTGCCTCATATTGGGGTCTTTCATCCATTTTGAGTCTATTTTTGTGTGTGGTATAAGGAAATGGTCCAGTTTCATTCTTCTGCATGTGGCTGTCCAATTCTCCCAATACCATTTGTTGAAGAGACTGTGTTTTTTCCATTGGACATTCTTTTCTGCTTTGTCAAAATTAGTTGACCGTAGAGTTGAGGGTCCATTTTTGGTTTCTCTATTCTGTTCCATTGATCCATGTGTCTGTTTTTGTGCCCGTACCATACCGTCTTGATGATTACAGCTTTGTAACAGAGCTTGAAGTCTGGAATTGTGATGCTGCCAGCTTTGGCTTTCATTTTCAACATTTCTCTGGCTATTCAGGGTCTTTTCTGGTTCTATATAAATTTTAGGATTATTTGTTCCAGCTCTATGAAAAATGTTCGTGGTTATTTTGATAGGGATTGCATTAAATATGTAGATTTCTCTAGATAGCATGGACATTTTATACCTCTGAATTTTCCAATGACTGAGATTGTGTATTTCTATAAAGTGAAAGGCAATAATACTTTAAGGGAAAAAGACATGATTGCAAACATTTGCTAAAAATAAACATGTATACATGCATAGCTAAAATATCTACAAATTGTCTATGTGGAAGAAAATACTTCAGTGTGCTACTAGTCTTTGAAACAATCCAGATTACCTTTGTTATGCCCAGATTTTAGATCCCCAAAGACCACCAGGGAGCCGAGTCTGATGCAAAAAGCAAAAGAGCCCTTTATTCAAGCTAGCTTGAGCTCAGTCTCCCACACTCACCGACGCAGCGGCGTGATGTAGAGAAAGAGAGCGTTTCAAAAAGCACAGCAGTTTTATAGGGGCCAGTGGCCAATGAGATTGTAACACACAGAAAGTTTTTTAGTAACTGTTTGAACTAGCCTATCACCCTGGCCAGAATTGGCCCACAAGTTTGGCGGGCAAAAGGCGGGGTTTATATTCTTTCCTGGTTAGGGGTTCTGCATTCCTAATGGCTAACCTAAACCAACCCACAGGCGGTCTGGGCCAGTTAGCTCAAGGGAGGGCTGAGCCACACTCTGACCCTCCCAGAGGCAGGTCCTGCGGGGGCCACACACAAGAAGGCGGATGTAAGCAAACGGAGCCAGCCCTGCTCTGCTACTTCACCTTTAAGGTTTTTATTCGTAAGAATACAAAAACTAATACTTTAATATCAATTTAGTTATCAATTAGAATTATGTAATTATAAATACCATATGTTGAGAATATGAAAGGTTAGAAAAGAGGTTAGGAACACAATTTGTTATTTATCTGAAGATTTTTATGACAGGAAAATACAACTCGTAAAGAACATAATTGAAAAAATAAAAGGTTTATTTCTAGTGTCATCTTTACAATAAATATAGTGATATATTACAAACTTTTCAAACTATTAAAGAAAGTTTTACTGTAGATAATTTTATAAAAATATCATAAAGTTGCTCTAAAAGCTGCTGATCTGCATTAGTTTATATTAACAAACATACTTTGCTCAAAATACAACGAATTGAATCTCAAACACAAGGATATTGCATGATGCCAAAATGTACTTCTGAAGATAAATTTAAGACAAAGTAATTATCAGTTATTTTGTTTTTACTAATTGCCAATGATATGTTAAATATCTTAGAGGGTCATGGTTACATGAAGGTACGTGAGGAGCACTTCATAAAAAATATTAGCATTTGATTTCAAGACTAATCACATTAAAGCAAATAAATAGAACATTTTCTGAAGTATAATTGATACATGTTTATACCTCTTGGATGGTGAAAGATTTCAACTCTTTAAGAACAGTAAATTATACTCAACTAGTGAACTCTTTTAGGGTAGTTTGTATAAATGTAGGATGCAGGTAATACCTCTGCCAATGATTTCAAGACAATAGCATCTGTCAGAATACCTTTGAATTTACCATTTCTATTAACTTCAAATCTGCCACCACTTGTCTTTATTGTAACAACTGAGAAATCATTCTTATGAGGCTCCATAACATAATTCCTCCTTTACTTGCCAAAGTGCACCACTTAAAATTTTCTAAATTATTCTGTATTTTTAAAATAGTTTTTTACTCTGCCACAGTAACTTTGTTTTCATTTTGTAAAATCAATATCTCATGTTATTTAAAAATAAAAAGGGACAGATACTACCTTTAAAAAATTGCCTTTAGTTTTGAATGGTCACTGTATAAGTGAAGTCTTGCCTTTCAATTTGCTTAATTCAGTCGAAGCACACAAGTGTAAGACTGTTGTAATTTTCACATTATATCATGTCATTTTAAAGGCACCCTACATTCTGGGATTTACCAACACATTAAATGCTAAGAGTTTTCTCCTCTGGGAAGCACTTTGCTTCAAAATGAGCACTGATACCCCAGTCTAACATTTTTTTGATGGAGATCATCAACTTGATTCAAAATAAACCAATGATAATTTTGGTAAGGTAGTTACCAAGTTGAAAATTAAAATTTAGCATTTGTTTTAGAATTGGAGGGACCATGTAGCATTCTCTTGTTCCCTATATGACATATGGATTTTGGATGTGTTACAGAAAGTAAAAGACAGAAATCATTCTGTTATACAGGTGACATTTGGTAGAATAAAATACAGTGAATACAATAAAATGAAATTTTATTTCAGAAAAATACAGTCACAAATATTCTTGACTATTCCAAAATCCCCACAAATAAAAGCAGAGAGGACTCTATATTTACTCCAAACATGAGTAAAAGAGAAGAGCCAATTCCAAAGAAAGCCCGGAGAGGCCACATCAAAAGTTCCCAAAGCCTCCCTGTGTTCACTGTGGGCAAACAGGTGGCCAGGTTGGCTTATATTGAGAAAAAATATCAATATACTCAATTAAAAAAATTTACCAGCTCTTACTTTCAAAATAATTTTGAAGAAGCTTAAGGAAGTAAGGCTAAAACCTTTGAGAGGGAACATTATAACCACCACCATCACCACAACCCAAAAAATCAGTGCAGTTATCCAGCATAAATAGGATGAGTTGTTATCATATAAGGGAAGTTTTGCCATTATGTTCTTGTCAGCAATATCAGGTATATATCTGTTCAGTATAAGTTCCATGTACTTTCCCTGGTGGTGATGGTAACAGAAATGATAGTAGTAATAGTTTCTTTTCACATGCATTGCTCATCAGGAAACCATTAATCTTCTCAAAGACTGGATAATATTGGTGATATTATCTGTATTTTAGAGATAAAGAGGTTACTGTTTTAACAGGTCATCCATTGGCCCAAAGTCAAATTCAAGAAAAGTTTGAGGCCAAATTAGAATCTAGATTTGGATACAAAGTCCATGCCCATCCACCTGTTCTCTTGACAAAGTGTTATGAATGAGTTTCAGCTTTTACTTAATCCAGTTTTAACTGTGAATATATCTATAGTATTGATTACTGTCCTTCAATCATACTGAGAATTATTTCTCTTATAACTAAATGGTCCAAGATTTATGCTTTGAATTGCATGCAACATGGCTTTTAAAGTTCCTGAAGTGTACTATAAAAGGTAAATCTGATTATATCAATGTAATTTGATGTTTTCCGAAACAGACATATATATTTTTTTCATACACACACACACAGAATCACTGAATCTACTTTTTTTAATTCTCTCTCACTCCCTCATCTTTCTGTGTCTTCTGCAAAAGCAGACATTCATTTAAACACAGAGATATTTGCCTCATATACTGTCATTACCCATTGCTTAATTTCTAAAGCCAAGGAAAGATTCAGTAGTCAAAGTGGGGTTTAAGGTTATGAAAAAAGACTATTTCCATAACAGCAACTATTTCCATAACATTTTAGTTTTATGACTTCTAATATCTCTTGAGAAAAAGGAGGAAAAACGGATGCTAAAAATATTTTTTTTGCAAGAAAATTACTTTCCAGTTTTCTGGAAACCATATCTTTACAGATTTGTTTTGTCTCAAAGATAATTTATGATGGCAGATTACCTCTTTTGAGGGGCCATAGCTGCAAGAACAGATTGATCCCACATATTTATTACCCTAGCCATCTCTAATCAGAATAGTCTTGACTTGTATTTGTCATCTTCCTAGGCTCTATTGATTTGCTAATGCTCTCTATGACAAGTTCATTTAGCTAAAGAAACAAAAGTATAAAGATTATAAAGTCATAAAATATAAAACTGAAAGAAACTTACAGACTATTTCATTGAATCTTACAATTTCTTAATGAGTGTGTGGGTGTGTGTGTGGGTATGTGTAAAGCTCACAGAGATTGGACAACCAGTGTCCTGAATACTTACTCTGTGAAGTCAGAATTACTAGTGGGAAACAGTGAAGCAAATTGGTGAAGTCAAATATAAATCTATTCAGAAAACATATTTTTGGTTAGACTTTTCTCATAAATTTATGAGGATAAAAACCAATCGGTATACTATCAAAGAAAACACTTGTAAATCTGTAAACTGTTGGGGCGCCTGGGTGGCTCAGTGGGTGAAAGCCTCTGCCTTCAGCCCAGGTCATGATCTCAGGGTCCTGGGATCGAGCCCCGCATCAGGCTCTCTGCTCAGCAGAAAGCCTGCCTCCTCCTTTTTCTCTGTCTGCCTCTCTGCCTACTTATGATGTCTCTCTCTGTGTCAAATAAATAAATAAATAAATGCTTTAAAAAAACCTGTAAACAATTATATGTATATTTCTCAATTTTTTGCTTTATAAATATTTTATTTTCTTAAATAAAAGTACCTTGTGTTATTTACAATGGTATTTGTGAATTCTTTCCAGGCTGTCTTTTAATAAGCTGATTAGGGAATATTTCTTTTAGTAAATCTGGGCAAGTAAACAGTAAGATGCAACAATGTAACTGTAACACCAGGTTCCAATATAAAATAGAAGTGCCCTCTACCTCTTCATATTTCCTGTCACTTCTCCATTTTGCATTATGCAAAATTTGAGACTTTTAGTTTGCATTTAAGGAAATATTTGTCATGTTTTTATCTTTTTTCTTCTTTCGTTGCTCTTGTGCTAATAAGTGGCATTCCCTATCTGTTAAAATATTCTCATGGTCAAACTACAGTGACATGATTGCAACCTGTTTTAATGGTTTGCATTGTGGAGGATCATTTGTGTGCATAGAAATGCTCACAGTAAAGCAGTGCATGGCAGCTCATGCCATTGGTATATTTGGTGAACTCAAAGGAGTAAGCCAGGAATAAATGTCAACTCTGAACAAACACAGAAAAATAAAGAGGGATTAAAATAATAGACTAATTCATTGTTGACAGAATGTTTTTAAGCCCTTTTAAGAGAGACACTGTCTGCTCTCTGTAAATGTCAAACCAAGTAGCTGCTGTTTCATGACAGAGTATTGCTTACAAAAGTGTTAAGAAGTTTGTCCGTTTATGGAGCCCTCGTGCTTTCCCTCACAGAGTCTTTCTCTTCACTCTGTTCTCCCGTTCTCCATCTGAAGCTTACAGATTGCCGTATTCCAGATCGCACAAGCTAAATAACACACAGGCTAGGTATTTACTAAAGGAGTCAAGAGGACACTCTAGGACTGCCTGTTGTGTGTGCGTGCATGTCTTTGTGCCTGGTGTATGAGAGTTAGACAACTTTGAGCCCATGTGTGCATGTGCATTTGCAGCAGGGACTCATTTCTCAGGTACTACTAGTAGTTCCCATAACTAACTGTGAGCTCTAGAAATAATGAAAACATTTGAAATTGTAGTTGGAATCCCTTTAATTTCTAAGCGTTGGTTTCTGTTCTAGATTGAGCTGTATCTTTCCCACACAACACATGTTGAAATTCTAACCTCTAGTAGCTCAAAATGTAACAGTATTCTTAGATATGGCTTTTAAAGAGATAAAGTAAGGTGAGGCACAATGGGTGGGCCCAAATTGAGTATAACTAGTATTCATATAGAGGGAGGTTAGGCCACAGACAATACACAGACTGAGAGATGACCATGTGAGGACATGGCAAGAAGGCGGCCACCTGCGAGCCACTCAGAGAGGCCTTAGATGAAACAAAACCTGCCTATAAGAAAATATATTTCTGCTGTTTAAGCCTTTCGGACTGTGGTGTTTTGTGACAGCAGCTCTAGCAAACTAAAGATCTTTTTCAAAATATTTTCCTAATCCAATAAAGTATTTCAAAGTATTACATTTTATCTGAAGTCTGCTAAATTTTACTCCTGCTTTGCTTATTCATTGATATTTCATATTTGACCAAACTATAATTTGCTGTAAATTGGCCAAAACATGTAGTTTTAACTCATTTTTTCCTTTTAATTAAATGTTTTAACATTTAAATAATTATATATTCACATGCTGAAATAGGAAATAATACAGTACATTAAAAGGATTATTCACCATGACCAAGTGGAATTTATTCCTGGGCTGCAAAGATGGTTCAACATCCACAAATCAATGAATATGGTACACCAGATTAATAAAAGAAATGACAAGAACCACATGATCTTCTAAATAGATGTAGAAAAAGCACTTGACAAAGTACAGCATCTTTTCTTGATAAAAAGTCTCTGCCATGTAGGTATAGAGGGAACATATCTCAGTATCGTAAAAGCCATATTTAAAAACCCCACAGTGAATATCATTCTCAATCGAGAAAAACTGAGAGCATTTCCTGTAAGGTCAGGAACACAGCAGGAATGTCCACTATCACTATAGCTGTTCAACATAGTCCTAGAAGTCCTAGCCTCAGCAATCAGAAAACAAAAGAAATGAAAGGCGTCAGGATTGGCAAAGAAGAAGTCAAACTCGCACTATTCACACATGATATGATAGTCAATGTGGAAAACTCCACCCCAAAATTGCTAGAAGTCATATAGGAATTCAGCAAAGTCATTGGATATAAAATCAGTGCACAGAAATCAGTTGCATTTCTATACACAATGAGACAGAAGCAATAGAAATTAAGGAATCGATCCCATTTACAATTGCACTAAAAACTATAAGATACCTAGGAATAAACCTAACCAAAAAGGAAAAGAATCTGTACTCTGACAACTATAGAACACTAATGAAAGAAATTGAGGAAGACACAAAGAAATGGGAAACATTCTGTGCTCATGGATTAGAAGAACAAATATGGTTAAAATGTCTATGCTCCCTAGAGCAATCTACACATTCAATTCGATCTCTGTCAAAATACCATCAACCTTTTTCACAGATCTGGAACAAACAATCCTAAAATTTGTATGGAACCAAAAAGGACCCCAAATAACCAGAGGAATGTTGAAAAAGAAGACCAAAGTTGGAGGCATTATAATTCTGGACTTCAAGTTCTATCGCAAAGCTGTGATCAAGACAGTATGATATTGGCACAAAAACAGACACATAGATCACTGGAACAGAATAGAGAACCCAGAAACGGACCCTCAAGTCTTTGGTGAACTAATCTTTGAAAAAGCAAGAAAGAATATCCAATGAAATAAAGATGGTTTCTTCAACAAATAGTGTTGGGACAATTGGACAGCCACATGCAAAAGAATGAAACTGGGCCATTTTATTATACCATATACAAAAATAGACACAAAATGGATGAAAGACCTCAGTGTGAGACAGGAATCCATCAAAACCCTAGAAAACACAGGCAGCAACTTTAACCTCAGCCACAGCAATTTCTTGCTACACACATCCCCAAAGGCAAAGGAAACAAATGCAAAAATGAGCTCCCATAACGCCATCAAGATAAAAACCTTCAGCACAGGAAGGACACAATCAACAAAACCAAAAAACAACCTACAGAATGGGAGAAGATATTTGTAAATGTTTTATCAGATAAAGGGCTAGTATCCAAAATCTTTTAAGCACTTATCAAATCCAATACTCAAAGAACAAATAATCCAATCAAGAAATGGGCAGAAGTTATGAACAGAAGGTTCTGCAAAGAAGACATACAAAAGGCCAACAGACACGTGAAAAAATGTTCAAAGTCACTTGGCATCAAGGAAATACAAATCATAACTACAAGGAAATACTACCTCACACCAGTTACAATGGCTAAAATTAACAACTTAGGAAATGAAAGATGTTGTAGAGAAAGGGGAACCCTCTTACACATTTGATGGGAATGTAAGCTGGTATAGCCACTCTGAAAAACAGTATGGAGGTTCCTCAAAAAATTAAGTTTAGTGCTTCTCTGTGACCCAGCAATTCCACTACTGGGATACAAACACAGTAATTCGAAGGGACACCTGCACCCCATTGTTTATAACAGCAATGTCCACAGTAGTGAAACTATGGAAAGAGCCCAGATGGCCATCACAGATGAGTGGATAAAGAAGACAATTATCATCTGATTTCACTCATATGTGGAATTTAAGAAACAAAACAGAGGATCATAGGGGAAGGGAGGAAAAAATAAAACAAGACGAAGTCAGTGAGGGAGACAAACCATCACAGACTCTTAATCATAGGAAACAAACTGAGGGTTGCTGGATGGGATGGGGATGGGGTACATGGTAACTGGGCATTAAGGAGAGCACTTGATGTAATGAACATTGGATGTTATCAACTGATGAATAACTGAACTCTACCCCTGAAACTAATAATATACTTAATGTTAATTAATTGGTTTTAAATTAAAAAACTAAACTTACAGTGTGGAAGAGGTAAATAACTTTCTAGGTGAATGGCATGTATAGATAGAGACTTTTCCACATATTCATGATTTCTTGTTCCAATCATATACAGTTTGTGTTGGGAAACGGCAGCAACTTGCCTGAGGACATGTGTAATGAGCCCACAATGTAAAATAATGTGTAGTTAATAGTTTTTTAAAGGTATCTTGCTAACACTTCTAAAGAATCACTGCAATATTTTATTTGTCCCTAAGATTTTTTTATATAAATAGGGGAATATTTTTATAAGAACTTTTATAATTTTGTTTTAAAACTCCATATTTGGGAGTCTGCTAGATTTTAGAAATATTTTATAACCAGTATCACAGCATAACAGATATTAATAAATTTAGTGAACATATACTTTTATGCCCGAATTCTTGAGCAAAGGCCTTTTTTATTTTATTTTATTTTATTTTAAGATTTTATTTATTTATTTGACAGAGGGAGAGAGATCACAAGCAGGCAGAGAGGCAGACAGAGAGAGAGGGGGAAGCAGGCTCCCCGCTGAGCAGAGAGCCCAATGTGGGGCTCGATCCCAGGACCCTGAGATCATGACCTGAGCCGAAGGCAGAGGCTTTAACCCACTGAGCCACCCAGGCACCCCACAAAGGCCTTTTTTAAAAGGGAAAATATTAGGTATGGACAAAACTTAAGATTTGTGAATATAAAGATGTCAGGTACTTTGGACATAGAAAAGATTATTTTTATGACATAATAAAATTCTTTATGATCTTTGTATTAGAAATGATATGAGTGGTGCTGAGTGGCTTAGTCAGTTGGGTGACTGACTCTTGATTTGGGCTCAGGTTGTGATCTCAGGGTTGTAAGACTGAGCCCCATGTAGGGTTCAGTGCTGAGTATGGAGCCTGCCTAAGATTCTGTCTCTACCCCTCCCCTGCTGCTTACAGGAGCAGAGCATGCACACACTCTCTAAAAAGAAAAAAAAAAAAAGGAATGACATGAGAGCTTCCTCAAGTCCTTTGAATATTATTTTGTATAACCTCTGAGTCAATATTGAATTATAACTTAAGCATCCCATCTAATTCTTGATTTTAATTGAAATTGTTTTGTAATGTCAACATCTAGTATAATACTTGCTATTTTATGATAAAGAATTTTATCATGTGAAAGTATTTCATTTGGAATTTTACTGGTAATAACTATAAATCTTTACCATTTCCAATACATATGCTTATAGTAATATTTTGCATTCAAATATTTATGACATAAATGTTTATGTTGATAAATTTGCTTAGTTTTGCATTGTTGGAATAAACCAAATTTGGTTATAAATTATTTGTATATACCCTCAGTTTTTAGACTCTAACATCTTATTTAGAATTTTGTGTTTGTATTTAAGAACTTCATTACTCTCCTTTCTTTGTAGTATATTTATCAGTATTGGATAATCAATTACAAATTTAAATGGGGAGCTTTTCATCATTTTATATGGTATCATTTATATAAAATCAAAATTACAGATTTTTTAGAGAATGTGATGACATTATGACTATCCTTTTGGCGACTTAAAGTCACAACAGCTAGAGCTAAAGTGTTATGAGTAACAGAAGATGGAAACAGTTTCAACAATGCATGGATCATTTACATGTTGAAAATTGATTCTTAGTAACCATTGACTGCTGATCATATCTGAGGAAGTGGGATAGGAAAATATAGTGACATGTGAGCAGAGGGGAGATTGTCCTTGGTCTACTTTAAGTTTGAAATTTATCTACATTGTTACTGTATCCTTCTGCCAAATTTTTGTCCTTTAATGTGCACTCAGACACTAATTACTCAGGATGGAAACTCACCTAGTTAGAAAGAAAGAAGTCAGTCAGTATCTAAATATATCACTCTTGAATGAGTTGCTTAAGCAGAAGAGAAACCCAGAGTGTTTGTTAACAACTGAAAATTTGCTACAAAGATTCTAAATGTGGTAACTCCCAGCATTAATTAAATATTAAGTAATAAAATTGCACAAACTGTTTTAGATCACAAGGGCACTGTTCATTCCAACCCATGGCAGTAATTTTATAACTCTGACCCAAGTGACTCACTAGAATTAATGACAGTTTTTAAAAAAGTGCTTATTTTCTCCTTGCAAATTCACAGGAATATTGGTTCAGTAATTATCTAAATTGTATCAGATGACAGTAGCAACATAAGGGAGGAAAGTTAATTGAGAGATTAGGAAAAATAATTAATTGTAGATTAGAATAGTTGGTTGTTGTTTTTAAATGACCACCCTAGGGTAAGCTCTCCCAATATAGACAGTTTATCTCAGATCACATAAATTCTGACACAAAAGCTCACTGAGTGAAATATTCACAGGCACCTTTAATGGAAGAGTTTTTTGTGGAAGGAGATTGATTTGGAGTTGACCTATATTACAAACTAACAATTTAAAATATAATTTCAGGGGGAAAAGCAATAAGATTAAACTTATTACTGCCTGGTTAGTACTTGGATGGGAGACTGCCTGGGAATACCGGGTGCTGTGGGCTTAAAAAAAAAAAAAGATTAATTATTACAAACTCACATATTAAACAGTATCAGTGAATAAACTTATTCACCAAGATAAAAGAAAACAATAAATATTTGAAGGATGCTCTAACCTGACAAAAAAACAATTTTTGTGATTGTAATGTTTTATAAATCAAAATGGCAATAAAGCATGGAATGTAACCAAATAAGCAAGCAAAGCCAATCAAGGAAGACACATCCTATGAGAATAAAGTTAGAAATGCTATTTCTTCATAGTCACAAATAAATTAAGGTATTAAAGAAGAGGTTTTCAGTCAAGATTTGATGAAAAACAATCTGCAACTGTCTTTAGAGATACAAATAAATAATTATTCTTCCTGTCATTCTTTGGCTTTGTGCAGTCTTAAGGTGCAAAAGAAAAAAAAAAAGCAAATATCTGGATACTGATTATCACTTAATAAATACCAACATATTTTCTCCTGTTCTTTAGATTTTATCATTGTTGCTATAAACCTTCCAGTATCTTCTTCTTTGATTGAAGTTTATAGCAATCTGTGGGGTGTTGCCTGTGTATAATTCCTCTTAAAATATTTTTTTCTGCTCCGTCTCTCCTCATTTTTATATACTCCAGTTGTACTGGTATTATTTTTTTCCACATTTCCTGTATTGGTCTTATACTCTTTTATGTAATTTCCAAATCTTTTTTTTTTTTCTTTAAGATATACCTAGGGCATTTTCTTCTTGTTTTATACTTAACCTGTTTCCTTTTCAGTTGTATCTAATTGAAATTAAGATACATTGGATTTTTGATTTTAGTTTATGCATATTCAGTTGTAGAATCAGTATGGTTTATCCTTGTATAGTTGCCAATTATTTTCCAAAGTATTTTCTTTAACATGTTAATCATTTATTTCATAGTATCTGATAATCTCATAATCTGGATGAACAATTGGTCTATTTTTTAAGCTTTTTTTTTGTGCCCCCCCCCTTTGTTTTCTTATTAGGTTGTCACTTTTTAAAAATTAATTCCTGGTTATTTTGTCTTGATTTTTTATCCTTAGAAATGATAGAGGTAATTTGAGGCTCTGGCAAATGTTAGCTTACTTTTGGTTCTGACCAGCTTGCTAGCTAGTGGAAGCTTATTTTACTCAACCCAGTGGCTGCATTGGCTCAGATGTGGCCTTCAGTTTTCTCTGAAGGCTAGCCTGCATCCAGGAAGATTTGCACAGGGCACAATCTTCTGAATTTGGCAGTGATAAGGCTTTCCATTGGTCAAAATTACCATTTATTTCTGCTGTGATGATTATATCCATATCAACTTTTCTCATGTAGTGGAATTCTGCTTTTCTTAGATTCAAAAATTTCACAAAGTGAGATGTGGCTGAACTGTGATATTTTAGCTTATCATTCCAAGAAATGTCCTTTGTATACTGCAATTTGATGGTAAAGAAGAGAAGAAATAAGACTTATGCATACAATCACGGAACAGTGTTTGTTTTCTCTTTTCTCACATTCTGTAATTTCAAGCTTCAGGCAAAGTTGTTCCATAACCCTCATCAAATGCATCCCCTTCAAATATTTTAAGAATTTGTATTTTGCAATTTCTTCACTTACTCATTGGTCAACCTAAAAGGCACTATTTCTTTAAACTTTCCAAATTTTACAATTAAAAAAATCTTGTTTATGCTTTTATGGTTTGCCTTCGATTTTCAAAACAAAATGCAATTTTTTTGTCTCTAGTATTACATGACTATACCTTATATAACTTCTCTTTTTCTCCTGCATGTTTGTATAGTCAATATTCTTTTCTAATTTCCAGCTTACCAAATGGCTATTTCTGTGTTATTCAAAATGATTACATGCATTCTTAATATTCTTTTTATTTTTTAAAATAAATTTCATTTTTTCTATTTTCCATTGTCTTCTACATGATAAAATGATGATTTATTTAATGTACATATAATATAACTATGTAATTAAATATATATGTCATATATAGCATATGATATGCAATATGTACATATATAATGTAGTATAATAATATACTAGTATTTAGGTAGTATAATAATATACTAATAATATACTAATATACTAATATATATACTAATATACTAATATATACTAATAATATACTAATATCAGTATACTAATATACTGATATGATTGTTTTAAATTAGGAGAACAGAAAGTTTTATTTTTTTAATTTTTTTTAGAACAGAAAATTTTAATCAAATTGATATTTTAGTGACTTTTCTGGATATGTATACTTTCTCTATACTGCTATTTTCTTGTTCCATTATTTTTGTTAAGTAGTTTATATTTAAAAACATATATAGATATACATATAAATGAAAATACTAGTACTATAATAACCCATTTCTATGATGGTAAATATAAATGTGTAAACAAAGAGTTTGACTAATAAAGTTCATCAATTCGCTGTTCATAGTATTGGGTATAAGCAGCAGTCATTCCTGCCCTTCCTTTGCCAGATTTCAGAAAGCCTCTTCTCATGTTGATAAAGCAATACTCATCCTATTCTGAAAGGAACCAATACATCTTCTAGGTGGTAGGCATTTTTTTCCCACAAGCCTCTTTCCTAAGAATAGATTGGCTAATAGTGATTATAATAAGGACTCACATTTAACAAAAACCTACCTTGAGAGGCATAGAAAAAGATTCTAGCATTTCTTTGTGACTTCGATGTCTGTTTTCTACTTTTTTATGAAGAATCTGGCCTAAAAGTTGAATCAAAAGTGAACATCATTTTGCTTAAAAAATATATAAGAATTGGGTGCGCCTGGGTGGCTCAGTGGGTTAAAGCCTCTGCTTTTGGCCCAGGTCATGATCTCAGGGTCCTGGAATCAAGCCCCACATCTTGCTCTGCTCAGCAGGGAGCCTGCTTCCTCCTCTTTCTCTGCCTGCCTCTCTGCCTACTTGTGATCTCTCTCTCTCTCTGTCAGATAAATAAAATCCTTTAAAAAAAAAGGAAAATATGTAAGAATTATCTTACATTAATACTCATTTCCAGGACACCTGGGTGGCTCAGTTGGTTAAGCACCTGGCTTTGAATTACGTTATGATCTCAGGGTCCTGGGATTGAGTCTCACATCAAGTTCCCTGCTCAACTGGAAGCCTGCTTCTCCCTCTCCTTCTGCCTGCTGCTCTCTTTGCTTGTGTTCTTTCTCTGTCAAATAAATTTAAATAAAATCTTTGAAAAAAAATACTCATTTCCATGCATTAAGTCAGCATCAACAGAGAGCTTTATAATTGTTATCTATATATCCAAAATGATAGCAGGGTTCACATCCCATATGTGAGAAAAGATTTGCAGTTTATTTCCCTTTGCTTTCTACCCTTTTACATAAATATGGGTTAATAACAGGTGGTGCAATCTTATTATCAGCATTTGGTGACAAAATTAAGAAGTGGGGAGTTTTAAGAATTATTGAGCACCATGGGGCAATTTTTATCCTAGCACATGGGCAATTAGTATGTAGAACTAGTAACTTCAATGGAAGTTGTGTAGCTAATCTGGAAATTTTCATAATGTATCAGTACAAGGTTATATAGTACAGGTGTTTATTGTTGATGGAACTAAAATCAGTGCTGAATTAAAAAATCAAAGAAAAAAACCTTAGTGAGCTTGCAAAGGTAGGAAGTTCCAGAAAACAAACTTTTAAGTTACATTTGGCACAGATGAAAACATTTATTTAAAGGAATAAGGAGATTCAAACAAATCTTAGCTGTATCTAATATATTGAATTTGGCTGTAGATATGGTGCTTTAGTTCTTTTTCATAATACAAAGAAACTCTTAAAAGCTGTGTTATGTTATTTTGAAATGTGTGATTCAATTTCCACAGTTGTTAATCTTTTATTATTGTAAATTCTATGGAGCAACAACAAAGTCTTTCTAAATCTCTTTCAGGTAGCTAAATATTAAGCCTTCTTAATTAGTATGTTCTTAATAAAATGCATCTGATACACTGAGGGATGTGCCTCAGTGAGACCAATAAACACCACTTGGTAGAATGTTTAGTCTAATTTTTCTAGTTACTCTTATCTAAGAATTATTGCCAGTGAGAAAAATTAATCTAAGTGAATATACGTGTATCACCAAATAACTTGATATTACTTTTGGCTTCTCTTGATAGACACTCTTATTCAGGTGTCATTTTGCAATATATTACTTAGATGGCTCTGGATGAATGCTGTTTCTTTTATTTTTTATTTTTTTGTATTCCAGGATTCATTGTTCATGCACCACACTCAGTGCTCCATGCAATATGTGCTGTCCTCACCGCCCACCACCAGGCTCACCGAACCCCCTACCCACCTCCCCTCTAAACCTGCAGTTTGTTTCTCAGAGTCCACAGTCTCTCATGATTCATCTCCCCCTCCAATTTCCCCCAATTCGCCCTTCCTTTCCTTCTTCCAATGTCCTCTATGTTTTTCCTTATGCTCCACATGTAAGTGAAACTATATGATAATTGACTCTCTCTGCTTGACTTATTTCACTCTGCCTAATCTCTTCCATTCCCATCCATGTTGATACAGAAGTTGGGTGTTCATCCTTTCTTTTTTTGGGGGGCGGTGTATTCATCCTTTCTGATAGAGGCATAATATTCCATTGTTTATATGGACCATATCTTCTTTATCCATTCGTCTGTTGAAAGGCATCTTGGCTCTTTCCACAGTTTGGCGATTGTGGCCATTGCTGCTACGAACATTGGGGTACATGTGGCCCTAATTTTCACATCTGTATCTTTGGGGTAAATATCCAGTAGTGCAATTGCAGGATCATAGGATAGCTCTATTTTTAATATCTTCAAGAATCTCCACACTGTTTTCCAAAGCGGCTGCACCAACTTGCATTTGCACCAACAGTGGAGGAGGGTTCCCCTTTCTCCACATCCTCTCCAGTATTTGTTGTTTACTGTCTTGTTGATTTTGGCCATTCTAACTGGTGTAAGGTGGTATCTCAGTATGGTTTTGATTTGAATCTCCCTGATGGCTAATGATGATGAATATTTTTTCCTGTGTCTGTTAGCCTTTTGTATGTCTTCTTTGGAGAAGTGTCTGCTCATGTCTTCTGCCCACTTTTTGACATGATTATATGTTTTGTTAGTGTTGTGTTTGAGTTCTTTATAGATCTTAGATATCAGCCCTTTGTAGTGTCATTTGCGAATGACATTTGTTTACTGTTTCCTTTTCTGTGTAGAAGCTTTTTATCTTGATGAAGTCCCAAAAGTTCAATTTTGCTTTTGTTTCCTTTGCCTTTGGAGACACATCCTGAAAGAAGTTGCTGTGACTGAGATTGAAGAGATTACTGCCTATGTTCTCCCCTAGGATTTGGATAGATTTCTGCCTCATATTGAGGTCTTTTATCTGTTTCGAGTTTATGTTTGTGTATGGTGTAGAGAATGGTCAGTTTTCATTCTTCTGTATATAGCTGTCCAATTTTCCCAGCACCAGTTATTGAAGAGAGTGTTTTTTTTCCACTAGATATTTTTCCTGCTTTGTCAGAAATTATTTGACCATAGAGTTGCGGGTCCATATTTGGGCTCTCTACTCTGTTCCACTGGTCTTTGTGTCTGTTTTTGTGCCAGTACCATGCTGTCTTGGTAATTACAGCTTTGTAGTAAAGCTTGAAATCGGGCCACATGATAACCCGAGCTTTTTTTTTTTTCAACATTTCCTTAGTGATTTGGGGTCTTTTCTGGTTCCATACAAATTTTAGGATTGTTTGTTCCAGCCCTTTGAAAAATGCTGGTGGAATTTTGATCAGGATGGAATTGAAAGTAGAGATTGCTCTGAGCACTATAGATATTTTAACAATGTTTATTCTCCTAATCCATGAGCATGGAATGCTTTTCCACCTTTTTGTGTCTTCTTCCATTTCTTTCATGAGTATTCTGTATTTCCTCGAGTACAGATCCTTTACTTCTTTGGTTAGGTTTATTCCCAGGTATCTTGTGGTTCTTGGTGCTACAGTAAATGGAACCAATTCTCTAATTTCCCTGTCCATATTTTCATTGTTAGTGTATAAGAAAGCAACTGATTTCTGTGCATTGATTTTGTATCCTGCCACATTACTGAATTGCTGTATGAGTTTTAGCAGTTTGAGGGTGGAGTCTTTTGGATTTTCCATATAGAGTATCGTGTCATCTGTGAAGAGAGAGAGTTTGACTTCTTCTTTGCCAAATTTGAATACCTTTTATTTATTTTTGTTGTCTAATTGGTGTTGCAAGGACTTCTAGTACTATGTCGAGTAAGAGTGGTGAGAGTGGGCATCCTTGTCGTGTTCCTGATCTCAAAGGTAAGGCTGCCAGCTTTTCCCCACTGAGAATGATATTCGCTGTGAGCTTTTCATAGATAAATTTTATGAAGTTGAGGAATGTTCCCTCTACACCTATTCTTTGAAGAGTTCTAATCAGGAATGGATGCTGTATTTTGTCTAATGCTTTTTCTGCATCAATTGAGAAGACCATGTGTTTCTTCTCTCTTCTCGTATTGATTTGTTCTGTCACATTGATTGCTTTGCAAATGTTGAACCACACTTGTATTCCAGGGATAAATCCCACGTGGTCAGGGTGGATAATCTTTTTAATGTGCCATTGGATCCTATTAGCTAGGATCTTGTTGAGAATCTTGGCATCCATATTCATCAGGGATATTGGTCTGAAATTCTCCTTTTTGATGGGGTCTTTGCCATCAAAGGGGATTTGGGGATCAGGGTAATACTGGCTTCATAGAAAGAGTCTGGAAGTTTTCCTTCTGTTTCTATTTTTTGAAACAGTTTCAGGAGAATAGGTATTATTTCTTCCATGAATGTCTGGTAGAATTCCCGAGGGAATCCGTCAGGTCCTGGACTCTTGTTCTTTGGGTGGTTTTTGATCACTTTTTCAATCTTGTTACTAGATACTGATTTATTCAGGTTGCCAATTTCTTCCTGTTTCAGTCTTGGAAATTTATAGGCTTGCAGGAATGCATCCATTTCTTCTAGGTTGCTTAACTTGCTGGCATATAGCTGTTGATAATAATTTCTATTATTATTGTTTCTATTTCCTTGGGATTAGTCGTGATTTCTCCCCTTTCATTCATAATTTTGTCAATTTGGGTCCTCTCTTTTGTTTTGGATTAGTTTGGCCAGTGGCTTATTGATCTTATCGATTCTTTCAAAAAATCACCTTCTGGTTTCAGCGATGCGTTCTACTGTTTTGCTGCTCTAATCTTGATTATTTCCTGTCTTGTGTGTGGGATTGTCTTAATTTATTGTTGATTTTCCCGTTCTTTAAGGTGTAAAGAGAGCTGGTGTATTCGGAATTTTTCAGTTTTTTTGAGTGAGACTTGGATGGCTGTGTATTTCCCCCTTAGGGCCACCTTTGCCATATCCCATAGGTTTTTACTGATGTGTCTTCATTCTCATTGGTCTCCATGAATTGTTTAAATTCTTCTTTGATTTTCTGGATGAATGCTGTTTCTGAATGCACTGCCTGTGTTATTCTGTGATGACAATGGCTGAGCCTTTGTTTTTAGCATTTTGGAGTTTATTTCAATGTTTTGTGTTTCTTAATTTTCTGGGAAATTATATTCCTAACTGATTTTCTACAAATTCTACAAAATTAAAAAAAAAATAACCACATCGTATATATTCAACACTTTACAAAAGGACATTTGTGGATTTTACCTTCATTGGGAATGCGTGATTCCAGGTGGTGTAACAAAACTAATCTGGTCATTCTTCAACCTCTCATCTAAGTATTGATCAGTTAGAAAATATTTTCTGTCATAGATTATGTTTACAATTTTGAATGCATACATATCCTCTTAGAAATCACAGAATCTTAGATTCTGTGAACCTCTGTTTTCTAGGATAAAGTAGGACTAATGTGTTTAGTAATAATAGCACTCAGGGTAGTGAGAGATAAACAATGCACTGTTTGCCATTTAAAGTAAATCAGTAAATGTTGGGTTTCTCTTTTCTGGTTCCTCATACCTTAGCATAAGAATAACTAGGGTGAAATAAAGGACTGGTAAACTATACACAGTTTAGTGTCCCCAAAACAGATTCTGCTTTGCCAGATTTGGGCTGATGCGCATGGTCTTTTGACAGTAAGTTGAGAAATGTGCCTTGGAAATGAAATGCTGTTATATTTAAAGATGGTTGATGACCACCTCTGTAGAATTGCTATGAAGATGGGCAAAAGTCTGAAACTCTGGATGTTCTACTTATAGCAAGTTAAAATAGGTATTTTAAAAATCCATTTTAAAAGTATGTGTTATTTCCTAAACAATCCAATACTCAGTCCTTATTTTACTGAGTCACTTTTTCTTTATTTCCTTGTTTCTATCGCCACTTTTTTTGATTGGGCAAGAAAAACCAAATCACTTTCATACAAAAATTTATGTTTATCAAATGGATAATTTTTTTCAAATTTAACTAAATTTTAGAAAAGGAATAATTTGTTTCTGTACTTTTCATATGTAGCAACGTGTAGAAAAAATTGTTTCCAAAAATATAAATAAATTATGTATTTATTTCTGTGCTCCTTGGAATACATGTTTATCATTCAAAGAAACAATTTAGGAAAACAATGTCTGTATTAGAAATTATTAAATAAACCATGCAAAAAATATTTAGGGCATAGAACAATTACTATTTTTATGGAATCACACAGACACACACATACACAAAGTGGAGACAGTTTAAATAACTATCCAAAAGTACTCAATGGAAATATATCCCCTTTTTATTTTATTTTTAAAAGCTATTCATTTCCGATAATTTACATGGTTCTGTCTTGCTTCTTCACATTTCATAGGTAAATCTTTTTTTTTTGTATAAAAACAAATTTTATATGCTATCTTTGGGAATAATTTAATAGAAATATCAAGGATAACATGTACTTAATTTTCTACTAGCAAGTTATACACTTGAATTAAATATATCAAATTTTGTACATTTGTTTTTATTATGTTATGAACACCATTCCCATTATGAAAATATGAATTTCGAGGCATTTTTGCTTCCACAAATTATAAATGCTAGTAATTTGAGTCATTCAGGATCCTTGGCACTCAACATCTCTATGCTCTATTCTGATAACAATGGTATGAAAAATCCAGCTGAGTACTCAAAAGTATTATTCATATTAAGAGAATTAATAACACTTTTGTGTTTGACATACAGTTGCTTAATGGTATTTTATAAAGTAACATAGTTCCTTTTATTTTGAAGTAGTATTGATTGCTTTAAATTTATTTCCACAGGGTGATTAGTTTTATACTCTTCCTGTCCACATGCTTAATGTATATAGTGTGTGTACATGTGTGCATGTGTGTGCATATATGTATACATTTTTTCATGTGTGTGTATGCACGTGTGCACCTGCATGCACACACATGCACATCCACAGTGTACTGTCATTTTCTTTTCGTCTATTATTTTTGAAGATTTTTAAGTCTTTTCATCTTTTCAAAATATCCTGAAGTGGAAATAAGAGTAGTTTTTTGCCTAATCTCACCATAATATTCCTTAAAATCTAAATAAAATGCATGTTTCAGTGGAAGTTAAATGTATCTATAAACTACATTCTTGGATTGACCTCTTACTCAAGAAGAAATAGTAGTTGTCACAACCTGACTTAAAAGCTGACAACTCCGTAAGGTGTTGCATGTTAAGGATGTAATGGTCTCTGTATACTAGTTTACCACATAGTTTTTTTCCTACAATATGTGGTTTCCCAAAGCCTCAGAAACACTTTATATTTTGACCTTTTAAAAAACACATGCAATGTCCCTAATTGCCTTCTACCCTGGTTTCAGATTTTTTGAAGTCATTGTGATGATTTAGAAAAGTACAAAAGTTAGACCTACATTTATCTATCAGTCTATTAATTCCATTCCGAAAGGATTCCATAGAAATCTTAATGATCATTTACTCAGATTCTAGTGTTTTCACTCACTGGGTTTACTTTGAATTTCTATTTCTTTCCCTATAAAACACTTAGGAAGGAACATTTGGGAGTTAGAATTCTGATACCATGAGGACTTAAAGTATGTTTAACATTCTCTTTTTCTTTTGTATGATAAGTGTTGGAGCCAAGGGCAGGCCTTCCAAAAATGTATCACAGTGGCATATTGATTATTTTGAGTTGAAACTATTACAGACCCTCCTTTGTCCCCTGAAAGCAGGAAGTAAATCTTCCATATGAAAGGTGCAATCCCTGTACTAAGAAGAAAAAAGGTATCCTTAAATCTATAAAGCCACAAATGCTTTGGAACAAACCTAGTTCCTTTTTTACTAATATACTAACTCAGCTTAAATTCCACTTAGAATTCCTTATAATTAAAACTCCCAAACATCATTTTCTTTGTCTTGTCAGTTCCTCAACAAATTTATTGTCTCTTTGTCTAAAAAGTATTTATTTGGGTCTCAATTTCATTATTGGGCCTCCAGTAATAAAACTTTGCTTTTTTTTTTCCTGTTAGTTTGTTTTATGTAAATTTAATTCTTAGTCCATCTAGAAGATCTTGAGGGGTAGAGGAGGAAATTTTCCTCCCCTACATATGGGCACATTGTTTTTTCTAAATCCACATAAAAGAAGGCTCAGGGCATGTCTCTTCTTATTACTCCTTCTACATAAGTCTCTTAAAGCAGTTTTGTTCTTATGCTGTGTTCTTGCGGGCTGGAATCAGGTGTATACAAGTTGCTAGAGAAATGAAATCAAGTTTAAAGAGGATTACTGACTACATCTTTTTCTAAAGTTATTTATTATTAAGATGTTCACATATTATAGAATTCACCCTTTTGAAGCAGAAAATTCAGTGGTTTTTAGTATATTTACAAGGTGTACAATCATCACTGCTCTCTAATTATAAAACATTGCCTCACTCTGAAAAGAAACACGGTACCCGTTAGTGGTCACTTGCAACATCCCCCGCCTCCCATCTTTGGCAACCGCTAACCTGCTTTCTGTTTCTATGGATTTGCATATTCTGAATCTTTTATATAATTTGAACCTTACATTATATGACATCTAATGCCTGGATTCTTACATATGTCACAATGTTTCTAGAGTTTATCCATGTTGTAGGGTGGATCAGTGTTTCATTCTACTTATGGTGTTTTCCACTGTATGGATAATACCAAATCTTTACACAGTTGATGGATGTTTAGGTTATTTCCACACTTTAAATTTTGGACCAACGCCTCTGTGAATACCATGTACAAGTTTTGTGCCCCCATGTGTTTTCAATTCTCTTCGATATGCGTCTAGAAGAGGGATCACTGGGTCATACATTAACTCAGTGTTTAATTTTGGAGAAACTGGTAACCTGTTTTCAAAGCAGCTGCATCATTTTACATTCCCATTAGCAGTTTCTGAGGGTTCCAAGTTCTGTATATCCTTCTAATACTTGTTATTGTTTGTCTTTTTTATTGTAGCCATCCTAATGGATCTCACAGTGGTTTTGATTTACATTTCCCTATGACTGATGATGTTGACCACTTTTTCTTGGTCTTACTGGCAGTTTGTCTATTTTCTCTGGAGAAATATTTATTTAAAACCTTTGCTCATATTCCCATTGCTTATATTTTAATTGGGTTGTCATTTATGTATGAATTTTGAGAGTTTTTTCTATTTTTCTAAATAATAAATAATAAATGATTCTTATTAGGTTTATGATTTATTAATATTTCCCCCATTTTGTGGGTTATTTTTTCATTTATTTGATAGTGCCTCTTGAAGTACAAAAGTTTTTAATTCTGGTGAAGTCCAGTTTCACTTGTTTTTCTTTTACTTGCTTAAGGGTACCCTATCTAAGAAATCATTGCCTGATCCAAGGTCATGAAGATTGTTAAGTTTTAATAGTTTTATAGTTTGAGCTCTTAGGTTTAGGTATTTGATGAATGCTAGTTAATTTGTGTATGCTATCAGATGACGATCCAACTTCATTCTTTTCCATGTGGATGACCAGATGTTTCAGTACCGTTTGCCAGGGAGACCATTCTTTCCTCCATTTTTTATTTCTGTTCTTCACAAAGGAAAATCGTAATTCCTCCTCTCAGACTAGCACAGGCATTCTTCTGCCAGCTCAGATACTCTGTTTATCCTCTCTGTGAACTTCTTACAGTAACTATTATACTTTTCGACTTCATAATTTTTATGTTTCTTTTTCTATAATTTCTCTCTTTATCGGTTATTCTTTCTTTAGTGAGACAGCATCTTACGCTTTCCTTTAGTTCTTTAAACATTGTTTCTTGTATCTTTGAAAATATTGAAAATTGCCAATTTAACAATTTTTGCCTCATTAGAGCAATAACTGTGTTTCCTTAGGGACCTTTTGTTTGCTGTTTTATTTTCTGTGTGTGCCATACTTTGTGGTTTCTTTTCTCTCTTTTTTTACTGAGTACATGACATCGTATACAATATAATGTAGCAACCCTGGAAAACAGTTTCTCCCCATCCTTACGTTTCATTTTTTCATTTTCATTTGTTACTGTAACTGTTGATTTGGTTTGTGTAGTGACTTTCCTGAACTAATTCTGTTAAGTCTGTATCCTTTGTCACACCGATCTGCTGAAGTCTTCACCCTGTTAGCTTAGTGGTCAACAGTGAATGGACAGAGGTTTCCTTAATGTCTGCATCCAGCGGGTCTCCCACTGTTTGCCACGGGGTCTGTGTACACGGTGGGATGTGTTTGCAACATCCAGCCAAGCTGAATGTTCTGTCTGCTCTTGCCTTGGTTTAACCATTTTTCTTGAATAAATTCTTCCTAGATTTTTACAAGCCTTTAATTTCTAGTGCTTGTCTACATCTTCGCCTTAGGCTTCCCTTTCCAAGAGTTCAGAGCCTCAAGTTCAGCCAGAGGTGAACACATATGGCCCTCTCACATCTTTTCTTTGCATGCACACAGCTCTCCAGGATGCACACAGACTTACATGTGTGCATCACATTCTTAGTGCCCAGATGTCATTGCCCTAAAAATAAGGAAGTTACTCACAGATGGGACACAAAAGTGTATATGCCTATTTCCGTTCTGGGGATTGTCAAAGGACGGGGCTATAAATAATCCATGGAAATTCTGTGTTGTAGCAGAGAGTGACTGGTCCAGGGTTGACAGATGAACAGCTGTGTGAGAGGTTTTATAGAAGCAGATGTTGGGGTTCTAGCCAACCAACAGATAGGGGTGCTCTACACATTCAACATTCTGAGCATCGCAGAAAAGCCATGTCTTAGAATTAAGACCGTAACTTGGATCACAGGAATAAAAACAAAATAGACCTTCTCTAACAAAACATAAATTTGTGAGGAATGAAGGGTGGCAGATACTAAGGATGCCCACCAAAACAAGACTGAACATCTTTAAATGAAGACAGGATAGACATGTCCCAATTTATCATCCACAATAGCAAGCACATAATTGAAAATTGCTGTGAAGAACCAGCAAGATATGATCAATATTTAAGGAAAAGTAAACAGTCACTAAAGCAAATGCTGAGATTTCCTGAGTGTGGAAATTAACAAAGATGTTAAAGCAACTATTATTAATATGTTCAAGGATTTAAGAAAAAGCTTAAATAATGAGTGAACAGATGGAAAATTTCAGCAGGGAAAGAGTAGCCATTAAAAAAATGGAAATTTTGGAACTAAAATACACGTCACCTGAAATGTAAAGATGCATGGGTTATACTTGAGTACATCATAGAAGAAGGGGCCTATGAACTTAGAAATTAACCCATCTAAAGAACAGAAGGCAAAAGTGAACAGAATCTTAATGAGTGAGTAGTTAACAATTTCAAACAGTATAAACATCTATGTAACTGAATTTTTAGAAGCTTGTGAGAAAAAAGTAAGGGGGATAAGGACATCACACGCACATATTTTCTAAATTGAGTGAAACAATCAAGCTGTAGGATCATGAAGCTCAGCAAACCACAGACAAAATGAATACAAGTATCACCACAAATTCTTTTATGATAAGTAAAAACAGTATTGTGTTTTGACCGTAATAACATATGTAAAATTAACATGTGTGTCACCCTAAGACAGAGGACATGAGGTAGTAAATAGATTCTTTTTTTTTCTATTTTTATTTATTTATTTGTCAGAGAGAGAGAGAGAGAGTATAAGCAGAGGGAGCGGCAGGCAGAGCAGGTAGAGGGAGAAGCAGGCTTCTGGCTGAGCAGATAGCCTGATGCAGAACTTGATCCTAGGACACTGAGATCCTGACCTGAGCCAAAGGCAGACACTTAACTGACTGAGCCACCCAGGCATCCTTGGAATTAGATTCCTGTAAATGTCTCACATTATAAATGAAATGGTACCAGATACACTCGAGGTAGATTGAATGATAGGTTAAGGTGATCCTAGTACGATCACTAAACATATTCAGAATTGTATTGGAAAGTTAATAGAAGAATTAAAATGTAGTATTAAATTTACACAATTAATAAAAGGAAAGCAGGAGGAAAAATACCATGTAAATGAGGAGTGTTTAAAAAAAATAAGAAAGAAGATGATAGATTTAACTACAGCCATACCCACAATTACATAAGAATCACAGTAATGAATTATAAACCATTAAATGAAATAGGAATTCCTGAGTCTAACTTGGTGTAAATGACTAAATGCATAAGTAAACCATGGGACAAAGGGAAATCTCTATCTACAGTAAAATTATAAATAATAAATATAAATAATTGATGGGATTAGGAAATTATCAATGAGTTCTAAAAGGAATGTATGAAAATTTGATAAGGATACAGATTTACATAACTTCAAAGTGACTCCTCACAAATTATTAATGTCCCATGTGTGAACTTCCTATTCTGCATCTTGATTTTTGTTTACATTAGTTAAAACTCAAAAATTGTCTGTATATTTCTCTGTATTTAAATTGTAGCTCAACAAAAACCAACTAACAACCACCACCAAAAAAGATAGATAATAATATTATCTTGGTCAGTGCCAATCAACCATTTCAGTAGATAATTTTGTATTTTAAAACCTTACTCTTTTATTAGTTTGGGTTTGAACTGGACTCATTTCTTTATAAAAATTAAGCAAATTCTACTGGCTTAAAGGCATAAGTTATCTTTTAACTCTGAAAAGACTATTTTAGAGTCTATATTTGATAGACTATACTATTTGATATATTTATATAGAGAAAAGTAAGAGACCTATTGCTATTTTACATATAGTATAAAAAATTTACCGGAAGATCTACTTTTATTAATTATTACTAAAATCTATGATATTAATAGTTCATGAATCAAAAAGTTAGTTGCAAGGATGTTGAAAAGCATTGGATTTTTGCAGGGCTGATAAGTAGTCACATTTATTCAGATTTGTACTTCTGCAGGTGCACTTTGATATTAGAATCTATAAAAGAAATACTTTCCATATATAGAAATCTCCAAACCTGGGCTTTATATGCTTAAATACTGAGAGGAAAAGTCGTTACAATAAAATACAAGAGAAACAATTATAAACATAGTAGAGACTTAACAGAAAACTTTATCATTGTGGTTGTCCACATTTAGTCAAGTAGGCAGTGTGTCTTTGCACTAGGTGAGGACTCTGGCAAAGGTTCCCAGGTTTATGAGCTATGTGTGAACCTAAACAAAAAAATCAGAGAGGGCCTTACATGGCATCCAAAGCTAAGAGGTGTTAACCAAATCATGTACACCATGATCCAATTCAATAATATTTATAGTGAATTATGCATTTCTTATGACTTTATATGACCTGGTGAATTAAAGTAATTTCTACCTTAGTAAAGTAGAGAAACAGATCATGGTGTAATTTATGAGATAATTGACCAACCATAGTGAAAAATGAGCTATCAAATATTCAGATCTTCTTTGCAGTTTTCTTCCTCAGTGGTGAGATAAAACTTTAAACTTTCTGACAACTTTAAAACAGGTATTTTCCAAAAGAGAATTTCACGAACTAGTATATTTGTTAATAGTAAGCAGTAATTTGGAGAAATAAAAACAATTTTTCATTCTTTTAAAGGGGACACATATTTTGAAACTGTTTTCATTACTGAGCGGTCACAGGAAAAACAAGTGTATTATTCCTTCAGGTCTTTTTAAAATTAATTGTCCTACAAAAATATGCAAAATAGAATTTTTCTTTTTTTTTTTAAAGATTTTATTTATTTATTTATTAGGAAAGAGAGAGAGTGAGAGAGAGCATGAGAAGGGAGAAGGTCAGAGTGAGACGCGGACTCCCCATGGAGCTGGGAACCTGATGTGGGACTCAATCCCGGGACTCCGGGATCATGACCTGAGCCGAAGGCAGTTGCTTAACCAACTGCGCCACCCAGGTGCCCCCAAAATAGAATTTTTCTATCTCAACTTAGAATAGGAAGGAAAAGTTTAAAGAATAAAGTGAATTTTATTTAAATGAATAAAACTGATTTTTTTTTTTTTTACAAACACTACTCAGAAGACAAAGCTTGTTTGTGGTCATGAATGTCTCTAACTTAGTGCTCACAGTAATATTTTCATTAGTCGAGAATGTTTAGTTGTCAGTGTACATGTTCTGCACACATGTGTAGATCAGCATGGTTGCTCTTTAGTGGAACTCCGCGGCCACAGGTCTCCCTCTGACCAGTACCAAGGATGGTGCAGACAGGACACAGCAGCTGGGTTGCACTCATTATTTTAATGTGTGGTTGTCATTTCCCTTGGGAAGGAAAGTTCAGAGGCCACCATTTAAGGTGAGCTGGATTTATTACTTCCGTTATATACATAGTAAAAGCCTGGGTTATTGCAAAACATCTTCAGCTACTCAGAATGGATCTTTTTTAATGTAGCAAGTTATAGAGTTATCTTTAAATAAAAATGTCAAGATACGCATCTAGCTCCAAAGAAGTATGTAGAGCCATTGTAAAGTTAAAAAGTGGTTTTAAATTGACCATTAAATTAAGCATACTAATTTAATAAACTTGGCCCTTTTCCATTTTTTTAACTAACAGGGATACTACAGTCAATTAGAATTGAATTGTTGAGAAGTGACATTAAAATGGAGCGGAAGGCAGTGAAGCAATATCTGTAAAGAGCATGCTCTACATTTCAACAGCTGCTGAGCTTATCACTAATTGATAGTTCTAGCTGATTCTTCATATTTCAAATGACACAGACCTCCTAAGATAAAGTTACGTTTGTCCTCACCCCTCTACCCTCCCTCACCTAGAGATAAACATGTGCACACATACACATTTTACATATATAACGCACATGCACAGACTGATACCCGTTAAGAACTAATGACAGAAGCAAATCCTGAAAACCCCCAACCAAGACTAAAAACCAGCACATTGCTAGTATCGCTGAATTCTCCTGAATATGCCTCCACAAGTTTTTCATTTTTTTCCTTCCAGAGGTTAACCACTCTTACAAATTTTCTATTAATAATTGGTTTACACATTAAGTGTTTTGCTACATCAGAATTTATCCCTAAATACTTCTACTTTTGATTTTTATGTAAATAGAAACATAGTTTATTTCTCTATGACTCGATTTCTTTTTTGCTTAAGGTTATGTGTTTGTCATTCAACATTTTTGATGCATTTAGTTCTATTTTATTTTTCATTCTGTTGTTTTTCTGTTGTACTCCTCCACTTGATCTTAGCCAAAAGGCCGAGAAGCTATTCTGTTGTACTGCTAATGTATAGATTTTCTGTGTTACTTTTCTCACAAAAATACAGCTTATGAAGTTTTATCTGCATTTTTAGAATTGCTTATTTTAGGGTATGTGCATCTTTGTATTTACAAAGTGATATAACAATGTTCCAAACTGATTATACTTATATATACACTCACTAAGATGGTCATTTGCGGTACCTGGGTGGCTCAGTGCATTAAGCATTTGCCTAGGACTCAGGTCATGATCTCAAGGTCCTGGGAATAAGCCCCACATCAGGCTCCGGCTCAGCTGGAAGGCTGCTTCTCCCTCTCGCTCTGCCTGCGGCTCCCCCTGTTTGTGCTCCCTCTCTCTCTTCTAAATATAAGGTAAATTTAAATAAGACTGATTTAAAAAAAAACACTACTCAGAAGACAAAGGTTGTTTGTGGTCATGAATGTCTCTAACTTAGTGCTCACAGTAATATTTTCATTAGTTGAGAATGTTTAGTCTGAGTGTCAAATAAATAAATAAATAAAACCTTAAATAAATTTATTTTTTGTCAAATAAAATCTTAAAAAAAACTAAGATCGTAATTAAAATGGAAATTTTAATGGATAGTTGAACATCAGATAACATAACATAAAAGGAAATTACTAAACTGTGAAGTAGATTTGATGTTAAAAATAGGAATTCAGTTTAAATGCTAAAGAGATAGAAAATATTAATGAGAATGTTCAATATGCCTGTGATAAAAATCATATAAGGACAAATTAGAAAAAATGAAGAAAAGGTAATATTGAAATAGATGAAACTTGAGAATTATCACAAATTGGTGAAATAAATAAATCCTTAAATTCAATAGAAGAGAAAATTCTGACATTCTTGTGATAATTACAAAATAATACTCCAGCAAGACACAATATGGGGAATCTTCAGACCATCAGAGACAAAGTAATATCTTAGCCAAAATCAGAAGACCAAAAAACAAAAAACAAAACAAAACAAAACAAACCCTATGTGAAAGACACAATTATGAATTGTTAGAAAACAAAGACATTAGAATAAGGCAAAGGAAGAGTGATAGCTCACCTGGAAACCTGTAATGATTCAAGTCACCATTCCTTCATAAGGATAAAATAAAGGCATTTTGAAAAAACAAACAGAAAGAAAAAAGACAGAGAAACTTTACTACTCCCTGAATCTTGCTAAATAAACTTGTAGAGAAGTCTTCCTGAAGAAAGAAATAAGAAACAAGTGAAAATAAACAGTGGCAATGAAATTTGTGACAAACAGATGTCTTCATAGAAGTTTTGATTTTAAAAAATGACAAAGAAGAAATTTGAGTAATTTAGAAATAAGGTGGGATAAAATAATGGATAACAACAGAAGCATTGTCAATTAAAAAAAACAAAGTTGTAATTTATTAGAATTTTTAGAAAAAACTTCTGCTTTGTGTAACATACTGTTAAGAGGATGAAGAGACAAGCCAAAGACTAGGAGATAATATTTTCAAACATATATCTGATAAAGAATTTATCTCCAAAATGTACAAAGAACTTTTAAAATGAAACAGTAAGAAAACAAATAACTCAGTTTAAAAATGGGCAAAAGATAGAAACAGACATCTAATTAAAAATGATATACAGGGCACCTGGGTGGCTCAGTTGGTTGGGCAACTGCCTTCCGCTCAGGTCATGATCCCGGAGGTCTGGGATCAGGTTCTACATCGGGCTCCCAGCTCCATGGGGAGTCTGACCTTTTCCCCTCTCATGCTCTCTCTCACTGTCTCTATCTCAAATAAATAAAAAAAAAATCTTAAAAAAAAGATATACAGATAGCAAATAAGCATATGAAAAGATCCTCAACATCATTTTGTCACTAGAAAATTGAAAAGTTAAGACAATGAAGTACCATTGTACATCTATTAGAATGACTGAAATGAGAAAAAAAATCTGATAATACCAATTGCTGGTGAGTTTGTGTAGCCACAAGAACTCTCACTTGTTGCTGGTAGGAATGAAAACTGGCACAACCACTTCGGAATATATTTTGTAGTTTCTGCCAAAGCTGAAAAACATTCTTCCATATGATTATAATTAAAGATATTCTAGGTATGTTCATACATGTTACGTACATACAAAAACCTGCATGCAGATGTTTTTAACAGTTTTGTTTATATACACCAAAACATGGGAGCAATCAAGATCTTCTTCAGTAGGAGAATGAATAAACAAGATGTGGGATATTCATACAATGTAACATTGAAATGAAAAGAAATGAGGTATTAGGCATCAAAAAAAAGAGATGAATCTTAATTTCACACTATTTTTAAGTGAAAACAGCCTATCTGAGAAGAATACATACTGTATGATAGCAAGTAAATGACATTATGGAAAATCAAAGCTATTAAGACAGAAGAAAGAGCAGTGGGTGGTTTCCAGTGGTTTGGTAAGGAGGAGAGGAGAGATTAATTAAGCGAAGCACATGGGATTTTTATGCTGGTTTATTCTATATGATTCTGTAATTGTTGATACATGACATTATGCATTTATGAAAAACCAACTGAAATTTATGCACAGAGAGTCAAAATTAATGTATGCAAATTAAAAATTTTGAAGGTTGAGGCAATCCCGGGCTTAAATGAATGAAGAACGTGACAAAACTAAGTATATTAAAAATATGTGAAGCAACATCAATGAAGGATTTGGGGGAAAGTTACTGACCTAGATAGTTTTGGATATGATTGGCATCTGTAAAACTAAAGGCAAAAAGCCATATGTAGGCAATGTACACTAGTTACTAATTTGTTTCCCATGACCCTCCGGATTAATACCAGTGTTTTCCCCAGGCTCTATCTCTAGTTCCTTAGACTAGGAAAAAAGTGAGGTTTCTTTTTCTTTTATTTTCTTTTTTCTTCTTTTCTTTTTTCTTTTCTTTTTTTCCTTTTCTTTCCTTCCGTCTCTTCTCTTCTCTTTTTTTTTCTTTTCTTTAGTTGCCCTGCTTTATGCCAAAATTGCTGCCCACTGTAAGGCAAAACCACAAAAATCAGAAACTTTCAGTTTTGACTTCAGAGCACTTAGGTTTGTGTTCTTGTATTTTGTATTTTGTCCATAGTTTATAGTGTTCTATGAGAAAGGGCCATTCTTTTTTTTTTTTTTAAGATTTTATTTATTTATTTGACAGAGAGATCACAAGTAGGCAGAGAGGCAGGCAGAGAGAGAGGTGGAAGCAGGCTCTGCTGATGTGGGGCTCAATCCCAGGACCCTGAAATCCTCACCTGAGCCGAAGGCAGAGGCTTTAACCCAATGAGCCACCCAGGCGGCCCATAAAGGGCCATTCTTATAAATCATTATACATTATTTATTATCTTATTACCTCGTTCTCATATACATGGTACTTAACCAAATCTATGTTAATAAACAATTTAATGAATTAATGAATTAGTGTCCTGTGGAGTACAGGTTAACAATTCCCATACTGTTGCACATGCGTACCAGGACTGAACACTTAAGTAATGGATGGTAGATGAGGGAAGCCAGATTTCTCACTGTTTGAGTGGGAATCTATAGTTAAGCAGGGGGAAGAGCCTAGAATGATCCCTGTGATCATTGACCATATATTCTCTTAAATGCTCATATATATAATACATATATTTATATACTTTTTTTAAAAAGAGAGAGAGAGAGGAAGAGCGGGGAGCAGAGGGAGAAGTAGAGAGAAGAAAATCTTGAGCAGACTCTATGCCCAGCACGGAGCTCCATGTGGGGCTCGATCTCATGATCCCCGAGATCATGACCTGAGCCAAGAGCAAGAGTCAGACACTTAACCGACTGAGTGTTAGCCACCCAGGCACCCCTATATATATTATTAAAAATAATTTCACTTAATCAAAGTACTTAATTTCAGAAAGAACTGGAGCTGTTACTTTATATAACATCAAAAAGCAACAAGGGAGGATTAAGTGATGATCCATACATGGATCATGAGAAGGAGGGAGAAATGATGTTTGCATGAATTCTTGACAACCGTTGATATTTCTTTCTCTTTTTGTCTTTTTTGAAAAATTGATGTTATAAGGATTATTTATTTATTTTTTATTTTTTGGATTTTGTTGCTTTATTTTATAAGGATTTTTTAATGGTGATTTTATTTATTTAAATTTTTTTCTTTATTGAATTATAGTTGACACTGTTAATTAATTTCAGGTGTATGACATAGTGATTCAATAATTCTATACATTATGCTGTGCTCACCATAGTAAGTGTAGTTACCATACAACGTGATTACAATATTATTGACTATATTCTCTATGCCCTACTCTTCATCACCAGGACTTACTTATTTTATAACTAGAAATCCGTCCCCCTTAATCCTCTTTACTTATTTTGCCCATCCCACCATCCACCTCTCACTTGCTAACATGTAGTTTGTTCTCTGTATTTATGAATATACTTGATTTTGTTTGTTTGGATTACACATAGAAGTGAAATAATATGGTATTTGTCTCTTTATGTCTGACTTATTTCACTTAGTATGAAATACTCTACCCTCTAGTTCTATTCATGTTGTTGCAAATGGCAAGATCTCATTCATTTTTATGATTGAGTAATACTCCATTATCTATCTACCTATCTATCATCTATCTAGATATATATTGCATATTCTTTATCATTTATCTATCAATGGACACTTAGGTTGCTACCGTATCTTGGGTATTGTAAATAATGCTACAACAAACGTAGGGGTGCATATATATTTTCAAATTAGTAGTTTCATTTTATTTAGGCAAATACCCACTAGTATTTGCTGAATTATATGGTACTGCTATTCTTAATTTTTAAGGAAGTATTATAATGTTTTCCGTTCTGAATGCATCAGTTTATATTCCCACCAGAAGAGCCCAAGGGTTCTCTACATCCTCACCCATACTTTTTAGTTCATGTCTTTTTTTTTTAAGATTATCTTTATTTATTTGACAGAGAGAGAGAGAATAGAAGTGGGTAGAGCAGCAGGCAGAGACAGAGGGAGAAGCAGGCTCCCCACAGAGTAGGGAGCCCAGTGCAGGGCTCAATCCCAGGACCCCGGGATCATGACCTGAGCCAAAGGCAGACGCTTAAATGACTGAACCACCCAGGCACCCCTGTTTCGTGTCTTTTTGATGCTGTCCATTCTGAATAGTGTGAAGTGGTAGCTATTATGGTTTTGATTTGTATTTTCCTGATGATTAGTAATGTTGGGCATCTTTTTGTTTGTCTTTTGGCCATCTCTATGTCTTTTTTGAAAAACTGTTCAGATCCTCTGCCCATTTTAATCAGATTGTTTGGGTTTTTTGATGTTGAGTTATATAAACATTTATATATTTTGGATAGTATCCTATTATCAAATATATGACTTACAGATATCCTCTCCCACTTAATAGGTTGGCTTTTTATTTTGTTTTTGTTTTCTTTGCTGCGGAAAAGCTTTTTATTTGGTATAGTCTCAATCAATATTTCCTTTTGTTTCCCTTGCCTGAGGAAGCATAGTCATAAATATGTAGTTAAGGCTGATGTCTAAGAGATCATTGCCTATGTTTTCTTTTATGAGTTTTATGGTTTCAAGTCTCACGTTTGCATTTTTAATCTATTTTGAGTTTATTTTTGTGTATGGTGAAAGAAAGTGTTCCAGTTTCATTCTTCTGCATGTAGCCGTCCACTTTTTCCAATACCATTTATTGAAGAGACTGTCTTCCCCACTGCGTATTCTTGCCTTCTTTGTCATAGATTAATTGACCATAAAAGCATGGGTTTATTTCTGGTTTCTCTATTCTGTTCCATTGATCTATGTGTCTGTTTCTTTGCCCGTATCATACTGTTTTTTTTTAAAGATTTTATTTATTTATTAGAGAGACAGAGAAAGTGAGAGAGAGCATGAGAGGAGAGAAGGTTAGAGGAAGAAGCAGACTCCCCGCGGAGCTGGGAGCCTGATGTGGGACTCGATCCCGGAACTCAAGGATCATGACCTGAGCCAAAGGCAATTGCTCAACCAACTGAGCCACCCAGGCGCCCTCATACTGTTTTAATTATTACAGCTTTGAAGTATATCTTGAGATCTGGGATTGTGATACCTCTAGTTTTGTTCTTTTATATGATTGTTTTGGCTGTTCGGGGTTTTCTGTGGTTTTATACAGATATTAGAATTATTTGTTCTAGTTCTGTGAAAAAATGCTGTGGTATTTTGATAGGGATTGCATTAAATGTGTAGATTGCTTTGTATGGGCATGGAATATCTTTCCGTTTGTCTGTTGTTTTCAATTTCTTTCCTCAATGTTTTATGTTTTCAGAGTATAAGTCTTTCATCTATTTGGTTAGGTTTATTTCTAGGTAATTTATTATTTATTGTAAATGGGATTTTTTCTTAATTTCTCTTTGTGCTACTTCATTATGAATGTATAGAAACACAACA
>CM052812.1:372644-427882 GCA_028533885.1 Nasua narica
GGAATAGTGTCCAGTATAAAACAGACACCAAATAAATATTTTTGAAAAAATGGCTGAAAACTAAAATTAGAGCAATTAATGTGTTAACATATAAAGAGTCTAAAGCAAAGAACTGAGATTAAAGTTGTTATATCCATTAAGTTTTATCTTCTGTGAGCATTTTAGTGTAAAAGGACAGTCCAATGACTCTAGATTTACAGATTTATATAGCAGGGGATAATCTGAATCTAGAAACCAAAATCAGATGTTTAAATTTTAATGATGGCAAAGTGGCAAGTACTTCAAAAGAAATTAAATTTTAGCAGGAAAATCAGTTTTATACTGATCAGTAGCATTATAGGTATAAGCACATAATTTTTTTTTTTTGAAGATTTTATTTATTTATTTTGAGAGACAGAGAAAGTGAGAGAGAGCATGAGAGGAGAGAAGGTTAGAGGAAGAAGCAGACTCCCCGTGGAGCTGGGAGCCCGACATGGGACTCTATCCCGGAACTCAAGGATCATGACCTGAGCCGAAGGCAGTCGCTCAACCAACTGAGCCACCCAGGTGCCCCATAAGCACATAATTTAAGCATGTGTGATGGCTAGTCAAGTTCTCTGCTCTCTGTTACACCAGTGAAAGTAACACTCAGCCACTAATTCTTTAATAGATTGAGCAGGCCACTTCTGGCAGAACAATCAAATAGTTGCTCCAATACACAGCTTTGCCTTGCTAGGAATGAGAATTGTTGTAAACAGTAAGTGACAAGAAGTGACACTAAAAAATAGAGACAGGTTCAGTGTGAAGATGTTCTGAGTCTCACTATTTTTAATCTTTTTTGTGTGTTACTAGGGCAGAGTTTCTGACAAATGGTATACTTTCTCTAATCTGACTGACAGCCTAATCCCCAGGGAGAGCCTGGGCTTTTCAGTAGATCAAAGCTATCCCCTGCACACTCAGTGGCTGCTGGGCCCAAGACAGAACCGGGGTGGCATGGGGGACGTGCAGGTGTCGCGAGTGTGGCAGGACGAGGAAATGAGACAGGAGAGCAGAGCTCTGCCAAGACCAGGTGCCTCACCGTGGATAGTCACGGACTGACATCTCCCTCATTAAACGACAAGATTAAATTCCAACTTCTTGAATCCTAGGGACCACAGTCCATAAAACCAGTGTTATTTCACTTCCCTGTAATCATTACATCTCCTCATGTAAATATGAAAACAAGTAAATGCTGCTTCATATTTGCAAGAGGTAAATGGATTTCTTCTTTGGCTGGACAAATCTATTTTAGATGATTATTTATTGATTTACAAATAGTCTTATAATATTTCATCAAGAAATATGGGCTATAGAGTGCCTGCGTGACTCAGTCATTAAGCATCTGCCTTCAGCTCAGGTCATGATCCTGGGGTCCCAGAATCAAGTCCCTCATCCAGCTCCCTGCTCAGCAGGGAGTCTGTTTCTCCCTCTGCCCCTCCCCCTGCTTGTGTGCTCTCCCTCTCTCAAATAAATAAATAAAATCTTTTAAAAAAAAAGCTATAAAATAAGAAGTGGATTCAGTTTCATTTGTATAATATATATACTTTATGTAAAATATATAATCTATAAATACAACATATAAAATTTTACATATGTATTTCCAGGTTATAAGATTATAGATTTTGTTTTTTCACTACTTTTGCTTATTTATGTCTAATATTCCCACTATATTTTCATATATTATGTATGTAATAATTATTAATGGTTTATGTTACATTATATAAAATTTATTTTATACAATATATTACATTTAATAAGAAAAATGCCTAATTATAGTTATAATTTTGAAAAGAGGTCATGATGGGGCGCCTGGGTGGTTCAGTGGGTTAAAGCCTCTGCCTTCGGCTCGGGTCATGATCTCAGAGTCCTGGGATCCAGCCCCGCATGGCATCTGGCTCTCTGCTCAGCAGAGAGCCTGCTTTCCCCTTTCTCTCCGCCTGCCTCTCTGCTTTCTTGTGATCTCTCTCTTTGTCAAATCAATAAATAAAATCTTTAAAAAGAAAAGAGGTCATGAATGATATGTAAAAGATCTGTAGTTATCAATAAAATAATTTCTACTTGGTAAAATTGAGCAGTAAAGACTTAAATCAAATTTTAACATACTTTGTTAATCTCTCCACAGTGCCTAGAATAGGATGTGTCTTGGAAGTTTATGGCATGCCTGTTAAATAAATAAACTAAGTTTGAATTTACAAATAAATTGTTAATCTCATGAAAAAAATTGACAAAATTCAGGTGAGCTATTTGAGCTTTCATAAGGAAGAAGGAAAAACTAAGGCCTAAGCAATAACAGACAAATAGCCTTTATTTTTTTTAAAGATTTTATTCATTTATTTGACAGAGATTGGGAAAGAGAGACAGAGAGAGTACAAGATGGGGGAAGGGGACAGAGGGAGAAGCAGACTCCTTGCTGAGCAGGGAGCCTGATATGAGACTCGATCTTGGGACTCTAGGATCATGACCTGAACTGAAGGCAGACACTTAACAATTGAGCCACCCAGGAGCCTCCTACAATAACCTTTAGATATCAGTAGATAGTCTTAGTTTTCTGGTGCCTGTGAATCCTGAATAGTGAATATAACTTAGTCAAAATCACACTAATAGTAATAAAGTTAGACCTACATACTACTCCTCTATATTTCTAGTCCTACCACTTTTTTAAAAAATATCTGACACTTTTGACAACCTGAGGTAATACCCAGATAGAAATGGAGGTTAGTAGAGAATTACCAAGTTTATCTTAGGAAAGTTAAGGCAGATACCAATGTTCTAGGATGAGCCTTGGGATCCTTTAAATGCAATTGAAATGTCAGTCCATAGGACTATAGTTCTAGATTTAGGAATGAGTCTGAGACTTGGAAAACCCTCTCCAAAGGTCAGATTCACAGGATCTGGATGGCTGCTGAAAACTTCAGTCTTTAGCCAAATTTGAGTAGATGTAACCATGCATATTTTTGATTATATGTGTCAGTTTATATTCTTATGTGTTGGAAGTATCCTAGGGAGACTGACTATCCATTCCAAGTCTATTTTTAATACACAAATCAAAGGTGAACTCCGTTGAATTCAGCAGAGAAGGTCTTCTCTGGTTTAGACTTTACATTAGGAGATGGGAGCACAATAAGAAGGATGCAGTCCTTGGAAACGAGGCCTTACCATTCATCAGAAGAGACATAACATTATAAGGAATGTAGTGGTTTAATGAGGCAGTGGTAGAAACAAAGTGTTACAGACATGATGCTAAGAGAGCACCGAGTCCCACCCAGGGCACTGCCATAGGGCTGGACGTGGAGCCTGCTTAAGATTCTCTCTTCTGCTCCCTCTGCTCCTCTCCTCTTGTCCCTGCTCACCTCTCTCTCTCTCATCTCTCTCTTTCATAAATAAATAAGTAAAAGACATGTGAGCTATACTTTTAGGAGTGACTTTTGAATAAGTTTTGAAGGACAGGCAGGAAATGCCTGCACACATTGAAGAATGAAAAGTGATTTCAGGTAGTTTCAAACATTTACCACAGAAGCCTAACTAGCACTGTTCTTTACAGTGCACAGGGAAATGCCGTCGGCTATAATTTTTGGATCTCCCATAGAGCTCTGAGACAACAGGGAAATTCATTCTTAGGGGCCTGATCAAGATGGGCCGGACTTGGCCAGTGTTGACAGCCAGAAATTCCTCTGAGCAGGCCCAGTAGGAGAGAGACAGGCTGACTGTGCCTGGCCCTGTGCCTCTAACCCACAACTTCCTCTTTATCTAATTGTAAGCAACAATTTTTGTTTAAGCAACTGCTAGCTTAAAGTGAATGTTTGATGGTACTTCTTTTCAGACTTAAAATTTTACAGTAACTAGAATAGGGATGTGCTTTGCTAGAAAAGAACACAAGGCATTTTTTCACTAGGATTAAATTGAAATTTTTATAAAACGAAAGGAAGGAGGAAACAAGCATATAGCTTTACGAGTTTGTATATTATAGTTATTTTTGAAAAAAATGTTGGGACGCCTGGGTGGCGCAGTTGGTTGGGCAACTGCCTTGGGCTCAGGTCATGATCCCAGCGTCTTGGGATCGAGTCCCGCATCGGGCTCCTTGCTCCGCAGGGAGCCTGCTCCTCTCTCTGCTTCTGCCTGCCTCTCTGCCTGCTTGTGTTCTCTCTCTGTTAAATGAATAAATAAAATCTTTAAAAAAAAAAAAAAAGAAAAAAATGTTAAAGGTAGATAAATAGAAGTTTATAAAGAAAGAGAAGTTGGCAGTTACCTTTTTTAGTGCTTCTGCACATATGTGTGTGTGTGTATGTTCATGTATGTGTTAGTGTATATGTGTGTGTTTGTATAGGTGTTTGTGTGTGCATGTGTTCATGTTCGGTGTGTGTACATGTATGTGCACTGTGTGTGTAGGTTTTTGTAGGTGTGTGTGTGTTTGTGTGCGCATATGTAGGTGTGTGCACACGTAGGTTTGTATATGTGTGTGCATATGTTTGTGTAAAGTGTGTGTATGCGTAGGTGTGTGTATGTGTGTGTGCCTATGTGTATGTGTGTGTGTGTTTATATGAGGTATGTGTATGTGTATGTGCACACGTGTGTGCATGTAGGTTTGTGTAGGTGTATATATGTTGGTGTGTGCATATGTGGGTGTGTGAGTGTAGTTTTGTGTAGGTGTGTGTATGTGTGTGCATATGTTTCTGTAGGGGTGTGTGCATGCACGTGTGTGGGTTTTTATAAGTGTGTGTGTATGTGTTTGTGTTGCTGTGTGTATATGTGTGCATGTATGTTTGTGTAGGTGTGTGTTTGTGTGTATGTGTTTATATAAGGGTGTGTGTGTATGTGTGTCTGTGTAAGTGTGTGTATGTCTTTGTATAGGTGTATGTGTTTGTGTAGATGTGTGTGTATGTGTGTACATGTTTTATAAAATAATCTGTAAAGTAGTCAGTTTCCACAATCAAGTGTATTCTGAAGGAGGCAATGTCACATAGAACTTGTGAGTAGAATTTTCAAATAGCTTAAAATTCTAAAGAGAAAGTTGAACTAACATTTCTATTTGTTACCTGACAATGTTGACAGTGTTGTGTAAACATTGAGATCACTGCACTTTTTGAGGAATCCCTCCACAATCTTTCTTTTATTCACCTTGGATTCAAAGGTGTGACTAATGAAAATAGTGGTGCTATAACCTCTTTTCTACAGGTTTGTGTTCTTGAGTGCCAGCTGGTGACACTGTGATGATGCATAACACTAATAATTGATTAAAGTGACTTTTCTCCTCACCCCAGTGC
The DNA here is from genome assembly GCA_028533885.1 of Nasua narica. Lineage (NCBI taxonomy): Eukaryota > Metazoa > Chordata > Mammalia > Carnivora > Procyonidae > Nasua > Nasua narica. The sequence continues at coordinate 377,924 of CM052812.1, forward strand.
TCGCTGATATGCGACACTTGGCAATATATTATCAAAGCCACATCATACAGATGATGCCCAGGGACAGACTGTCACTGGAGAGTCCTTCCTTGAGTGATTGAGTTCTCCTTCACAGGGTCGTGAGAGTCTAAGGCTGCGCATTCAATGCTAGTCTATGTGCCTATTTAAAGAGTGAAATCAACTTTTAAAAAATCTTCATATTTCAGAGATAGTAATGGGTGTATTATGGCTGGGAGCCCCGCAATCCAAGCTCATAAATAATACATTCTAGTTACATTGTGTGTCCATGAAAAGGAGAGCCTTCTTCCAGAGAAAAGAAACTTATGGTAAAAGGCAGACTCATTGAAGGTTGGTTTACAAAATGAAGTGTGATTATGGGCCTAGAGATATATGGGAAAAGTTCATAAGAAGTTTAAGAGAAAAAGCAGACTCTATTAGGCTGTAGAATCACCAGAGAAGTTGAAGTGATAAAGCTGCCTGTCTGTGGTTTTAACCCTGTGTGTTTAAATGCCTGATTATGAACCGCCCAGGAGAAAGTGGGTAACTAAGTCTCAGAGTCCTGTCTGATATCCAGAGATAGGGTACTAGGTAGTATTTGCAGACTATAAGGGATGGTGCTAGACCTACTTCAGAGGACTTGCTAAGAAGAAGACTACACTGACGATTTAAATATCCATCTTTTTCAGCTCCTCAGTTTTTAATTTAGGGAGCTAAGGCTAAATATCCTTGTAAAATAGAGAAAGGGATTTGTACAATTTCTCCCTTAGTCTGCACATGAGTACCTAAAGCTTCCATTTTAAATGTCCAAAGCATTATAGATCTTTGGGCCCTGTTAAAATAAGAGTACAAGTAAGGAGTCAAAATGTTAACAATTGATTTAAATATATATTATATTATTTTATTATATCATTACATGTTTTTAAATCATTTCCACATTAAGTACAGATTAAGAATGAAATTATATATCAGTACCTCCAAAAAGCAGAGAGAATTAATTGATGTTCAAGTCTCTAAAGCCACATTTTTGCACATTGTTTTTTTTTTTTAAAGATTTTATTTATTTATTTGACAGAGAGAGAGATCACAAGTAGGCAGAGAGGCAGGCGGAGAGAGAGGGGGAAGCATGCTCCCTGCTGAACAGAGAGCCCGACGAGGGATTCGATCCCAAGACCTTGAGATCATGACCTGAGCGGAAGGCAGAGGCTTAACCCATTGAGCCACCCAGGCGCCCCTGCACATTGTTTTTTGTTTCACATTTGCAAAACAAGCCCTCATGTGACCATTGACTGCAGCAACATTTCATTAAATAAGGAATGTCTTCCCAAGGTACAGGGAAGTAAAGGAGAAGGGAAAGTCCGTGTGTGTGTGTATGTGTGTGTGTGTGCACGTGCAAGCACATATTTGCCACTGTGTGGCAAGTGGGCATATATGCGTGTGTGCCAGTGTGCGTATATGCGTGTGCATGAGTATGCGTGTGTGTGCATGTGCAACGGGTGTTTAGTTTTTCATTCAAAACAGTAGTTTTTTTGTTACAATACTACAATCTCTCTCTCTGTTTTTTAAGTAGGCTCCATGCCCAGCATGGAACCACTACAATCTCTTTTTTTAATTGTCAACTAAAATTCCTCCTTTTTTTCTCTCATTAACTATAGTCCTAAACCTGCACTTATAAATTGAGTGATAGAAATGTTGCTCAAATGTAAAACAAAGTAATATTCCAACAAAAAGACCAACATTCAAATAATTTTAAGTAAGTCATCTAAATGTTTTAAGTCAATTTCTAGCTGTTGTTTTAATGAGGCAGTAATCAGACTATCAAAGTGTGAACCTTATGAAAGCAACTCAGATTGAGAAAAACAGTTTTGGGTGACCCTTTTTGGTTGCATCCAGAATGGGAATCCAGAATGAATAAGTTAATAGCAGAAACTCAAATGTACCAAATTCTCTAAAATTGATCATTGTGTTCACTGGCATGTCCAGCATAGAAAATCTCCATCTGTCTTGTGCATACCTCTTCCTATATGTACGTTAAGTTAATTTGGAGATGACTTGTCACTGTTGGCAGGATTTTAGGGGGAAAACAAATGCACATGTATTTCTTTTTTCTTGTCAACTTTCAAATAACGCTTCTTGTGTAGACTGCGACATACAAGGGGGGCCTGTAATGTGTGATCGTCACTTGTAGTGAGTGAAAAATTTGAAAGCGTCATTCTCCTCTAACTTTGAGGGATTAATTATGTCTGCCTATTCTCCATGGGTGTTGTGTCCTCTGAGATTTTCAAATATCCATTGACTTCAGAGGCTATGTATTATTTTATAAAAACATTACACACTGAAGACTCTCTAAAGTATTTTACCAGATTAGTTGTCAAGATACATCTATAAACTGAAATCCATTTTAATGTAATGTTTTTATAGAAAACTGTAGCCTCCTCTCAAAGTTTCTGAATGGCCCAAATCTGTGGGTTTGGGAACAGGATTCGAGAAGGGGGAAAGCACAGAGGAAATGTTGTAAAGAGAGAAAGAAGATGTGGGAACCAGAGCTACGTAATTTCCCCTTTGGTTCATCTTGATAAAATGCCTGCTTTTTGAGCACTTAGGAAGCACTTATAAATATTCAGTAAATGAAATAGCAAGTTATTTTTAGATAATTCTTCATTCATCTTTGATACTTGACTTTTCCTCAGTTCTTTCTTCCTTAGTGGTATGAAACAAGACCAGGGACTGGGGAGGGGCCAAGACTGCAGCGGAGGTTGGTTCTTCAAGGTCACTCACTCAGCAATGGGGGCAGAGAAGGGAGGAATCCACATTCTTCAGTAACTGGCTACCTAGTACTGGGCAGTCACAGTGTTTTGTGATTCAGTTTCTTCATTTGTAAAATAAGGATATTTCTAATACCTATGTTATCGGGTTCTCATGACTAAGAAGATCATCTTTATAAAGCACATAAAACAGTGCATGGGACATAGTAAACACTCTCTAAGTGTGATGCGTACCTCAGTTGAACTTTGAAAACCTTTCTAATATATATATTCTATTTTTCTGAAACAAATATCAGCCTTGGAGCTGAAAGAGCATATCCCTAGTCTTTTAACCTTAAGGATGTCAGCACTAGTACATGGATGCTCCCTTAGAGGTACCGGTTATAAATAGCTGAAATTTTACCTAGATAAGATAAATAAAGATATAGACCAAAGATAACAGTGATCTGTTCTGTGTTTCAACCAACCCATCTCCCAACCTCCCTGTGTGTTCCACAGGGACCAGGCTCCTCTCCTCCTGCTTTGTGTAACTGTTCATGCCCCTGACTCTGTGGAGCTCTGTTCTCACCTCCCATTCCGTCATCCTTCCTGTAAAATGCCAGTCACCTGCTTAAGAATCAGAGTTCAGTTCCACTGTTGCAAGTTCGTTGTCTCTGCTGCACTAGTTATTACAGACTGGTGTCTGCCCTGATCACGTTAATGAGTGTTCACCTTTGACAGGAGGCAAACAAAGTTTTTCAGTACTTTAAATAACATGGAGTTGGAATCACTGTGTCCCAGAGCATGTTGTAGTGGAGGAAGCCAAATTAAGAAAACAATGGTGTGCATAGCGAGGAAACTTTTAGGAGACTGTTGCTTGCTGGTCTTTGCTCATGTATTTTATGTACCAAGTTGCAAATATCTACTGTGACACTGTAGTAAACATCCAATGAGTGCTGTTGTTTTATAAAAACAACTAAAGTAGATACCAATTTAAATAAGATTTCCTTGAAATTTCAGCTCCGGTTTATATTTAAGTGAACTGGATGGCTTTAAAGTTATTAAGTGGCACATCCTAAAAGTACCAATAACTGTCTCTTATGATTTGGTTAAATATGAAGGCTTTTTCAATTCCTTATTCTACAATACAGCTATATAAATTTTTATAATAGAATAATTGAAGTCAATATAGAAAAATGAATTAAATACAGCACAGAACCTGGAACAACATCACTGCATTCAACCCCTCCAAGTCACTTACATATTTCCAACATGAAAAAAGTCACCTATCCTCCTAAAATAATGCTTTTAATTAACTTTACTATTTAGGAATTTTTGTTTTTGTTAATTTGTAAAATTGAGGGTACCCATAGTTGTATTACCTGAAAAGAAGTTTATAATTATCTGCATTTGGCCATAAATAAAAATAATCTGTCATCTTTTGTGGAGTCACAAAATTGTATTTATTTTAAATGATAGATTTGTAAAATTATATGTATGTAAAATTAATTTTAATTTTTGAGAAAAAAGTAATAGAAAATTATTCTTATAAATACATCTGTAGATTACACACACACACACACACACGTATATATATATATTCATATAAAGTTCCTTCGGTTTCATTTGTTTCTTAGAATTGTTAACATTTTTGTTTTTGTTTTTTTATTAATTTTTTTTAAGATTTTTATTTATTTATCTGATAGAGGGAGGGAGATCACAAGTAGGCAGAGAGGCAGGCAGAGAGAGGGGGAAGCAGGCTCCCTGCTGAGCAGAGAGCCCCAATGCGGGGCTCTATCCCAGGACCCCGAGATCATGACCTGAGCCAAAGGCAGAGGCTTTAACCCACTGAGCCACCCAGGCGCCCCATTAGAATTGTTTTGTGAGAGTTTCTTTTTTATCTTTTTGCCACTAAAATTCCTTCTGTCTCCCTGAAACAAAGTGACCAAATTCGTAAAATAAAACCAGGTCTCCTCATCATGTACAAAAGTATTATGGCTAGAAAAGTCGACAAATGTCCCCAAGGGCTTTTCTTTTAGTATATGGCATTTTGATTTGGCTTCATGGATGAAATGATGTTCACTGCTATCTGTAGCATAGTTAACATCCCTAATTTAGCATCAGTATGTAATGGAGCACATAAATTCGTGTCAGCAGTAGTTTCTTCCAGAAATCTAGCACTGTAAAGGCTTCTCATAGCTCTAAATTGTGAAATACCAAGCAAGACTTTATACAGCCAAATAATTATGAAACACTTAGTTCTTAATCCTGTAAAAGAAAACAAAAATGTTTTGTAGCTGTGCATGAATGGAGTGATAATGATTTACATCTCTCTTTTGAAACACTTTCCCTTTAATTTATTTCACTGACTAGTGTGATATGGATGAGGATTTTCATATGTATCTGAGAAGAATTTATTGTTACTCTCAAACAGCATGTCTCCTAACTTAAGTGGAATAGAGATAAGGAGATGGTATGGATGCGCTGTCTTCAGGCAGATGTGTTAAGAGTTAGTTCCAGGGGTTAATTTTGAGAAGATAAAATGAAGAAAACCTGGATCAGTAGGATAAAAAGAAAGGCATATAGGAAAATATAAATCATATTGAACTGAATGATAATATGGATGGGATATGTTAACACTTACCAGGTATAACTAAATCATAGATAATATGGAAATATATAACTATTAGAAAATAAATATATATGAAGAAAACCTGAAAATCATTGATTTAATGTATCTTAAGAATCTAAATAAGAATAGTAAATCAACCTCTCAGAATAAGAAAATAATACAAATGAGTAGAAGTTAATAGAAGAAGAATTAGGAAAACCCATTAAATAGATAAAACCAAACAAGGCCTAAATTTATTATTTTACAAGGTTAATAAAAATGAATAAACCTCTAGTAAGACTGATGAGTGAAAAAGGGAGGAAATCCACATTACTGTTATTTGAAAGGAAGACACTGTAGGCTTGCTGTGTCCTCTGGGTCAGCCCTCCCCCAGAAGAGCTAGCATCATGGTTCTTACTCTGACTGCAAGATGCACTGCAGCAAAACCTGTCAGGGATCTATCACAGGTTCTAGAGGGTGGAGGGCCTGCCTGAAGGCCACGCAGCAGGTCTGCAGATAGAGAAAACACAGACCGGGGCTAGGATTCAGGGGTGGGGTATCCAGGCTTCATGGGTGCACTCCTGTTTAGCTATTTAGAAGCATGAGAGTGAATTCTGAGACATCAGTGCAGAGTGGAGGCGGGATCACTCATGCTCTCAGTGTCCCCAGTGGGTAACTTCATGGAGCTGAGAGGGGGGCCTTCTTCCTGATCTGGCTATTTGCTTGTGGCTGTGCATACAGCTGGCAACACATTGACTCAAAATGGATGTCTTTTGAGATGGATCCCTCAGCAATCAAAAGCTTGATGTCAGGTACTTAAACTACAAGATTCTACATGCACTAAAAAGATATTATGAACAATTTTCTGCCAGTCAGTGTGAATATTTACATAAGGGAGGAAAACAATAAGATTTACAGAAGGAGAGATAGAAAATCTAAATAGTTCAACATCCATTAAAGAAATTTAATCTATTATTAAAATCCTTCCTATAAAAAAAATTCACTGACAAATCTTCCAAATGTATAAGTAAAATATATAACTAATATTATATTGAAAAGGAAAAGGAAACAATTCATAATATGATATCATAACACACATATTTATAAAAAGGAAAAATCACAAGGTAATCTCTTTCCCAATAATTGATGAAAAAAATATTAGTAAATTGACTATAAAGAGTAAATCTATACAGAGTAAAGCACATCAAAGTCTAGTAGAATTTATCCTAGAATGTAATGGTGGTAACATTAAAAAGTAACCAGTAATCAAAATAAAATTGTAAATGAAGCAATCTCAATGATTCTAGAGGTAATTTATTAAAACTTAAAAATGATATTATCAAAATCACAGTACATACTTCATACAAAAAAATAAATTATATTCCATAAACTCATAACCAAGAAATGGAAAATTAAAATTTAGAAACAGTTATTCAGTTTGCAGTGCATCAAAATCATTAAAAACCAAGGAATCAATACAAGAACAGATACATAGGGATCTAAACTAGAAACTGTAGGGATGCCTGGGTGGCTCATTTGATTAAGTGGCTGCCTTCAGCTCAGGTCATGATCCTGAGATCCTGGGATCAAGTCCTATATCGGGCTTCTTGCTCGGTGGGGACCCTGTTTCTCCCTCTGCCTCTGCCTGCTTGTGCTCTCTCTCTGACAAATAAATAAATAAAATCTTAAAAAATAAAAAAAACTAGAAACTGCAAAATATTAAAGAAACTATAGTTTAACAAATGTAGGAATGTATCATATTAGTAATTTGGAAGTTACAATATTATAAAGATGTTAATTCAACCCCAGTTGATCAATATACTAAGTTAAATTTCAGTTACAATCATGAATATTTATTTTATAGATTGGCAAGTGTTTGCTTAAAGAAGAAGAAAAATATGAAGAACTTAAGAAACCTTTTATCAAAATGAAGTATAAAGTTATAGATAAAGGAGGCAGCTTGGTATTGATGCAAGGAAAAATAATTAGTAGAACATAATAGCGAATCATGAAACACACACATGTATAACTGCCTGGTTTTTAAGATAGATGGCCTTGCCTTGGATTTGGAAAAGATGATCATTGCAATAAGTGATGTTCAGTCACTTAAATGTTCAAATATAAACAAATGATTCCTGGCATCTACCTCAAACTATTGTGTAAGAATCAATTCAGACATGTTATAGATAAATGTGATCAGCAAAACATAAAATTTCTAGAGGTTAATGTAGGAAACCTTCGTAACCTTGGAGTAGGAAAAAGTTGGGTTTTTTTTAGGCAAAAGTTTCTTAAGATAGCACAATCTGTAGAGGCTTTTTAAAAATATACTGAAAGGGATGTATTAAAACTAAAAACATCTTTTCACGAAAATGTGCTAATAACTAGGGAAAATGCAAATTACAGTATGTATTTGTAAGTACATTTATCTGACAATGGGTTAAATAAGTATATTTTCCTACAGTCAATGACAGAAACAGGCAAATCAATAAAAAAGGGACCTAAAGAGACACATCAAAATAAGTGTTATTTAAATAAGCAATAAATATAAAAATGTCAAACTCATTACTTTAGTTCATAGGAATATGTAAATTAAAACAAAAATAAGAAAATATTAAATCTACCAGAGACATTGAAGAAAATAGATTGACAGTACCGAGTGTTGGTAAAAATATGGAAATTTTGTGTCATACACTGCTGTTGGAAGGCACAAACTTATATAATATTCTGGCTTGTTATTCACCACGCCTGTTATAGCTGAGCAAATGCAAACTCCGGAAGCAATTCTACTACAAGGTATACTTCCATACTTCCAATGTGCATTGTTTTGTTTAGCAAAAATTATGTATACAAATGTTCTTATCAGCCCAATTCATAATAGTATAAACACACAACCAAATACACAACAATGAGAATAAACAGGAGAGTATGTAATGTCTGGAATGTATATAAAAGGCAGGTTGATTTAATCCAGCTCTTTGGATTCTTTGATTTCGGATGGGATCTATTCTGTTTCTTTAATTTGGCATTTTTGATTCCTGACACCTAATTTAAAGTTGTCCTTGACACCCTCTAACCAAAGACCCTGTATGAAGAGCTGCCAGGGGAATCTTGGCTCCAGAGCCTCCTGCCAGACTGGCTGAGGGTCTCTGGAAGGTATTTGGGAGTCTGAAACTCCTTCCAATGTCTCAGAATTGTACCATATCTCAAAGGCCTTCCCTGCCTGTTCTTCCTCACTCTTCATGTATTTTCTACAAGTGTTTCACAGCTCCCCAAAATCTCTTGTACATCTGTGCCTTGACCTTACTTCCTAAGGCATTCAAATCAATAGACTAAATTAATGTTTTTTTAAATTTTAATCTTTTTTTATTAACATATAATGTGTTATTTGCCCCAGGGTACATGTCTATGAATCATCAGGCTTACACTTTTCACAGCACTTACCAAAGCACATACCCTCCCCAATGTCTATAACCCAGTCACCCTATCACTAATCCCCTACCCCTAGCCACCTTCAGTTTGTTTCATGACCTTAGGAGTCTCTTATGGTTTGTCTCCTTCCTGATCCCATCTTGTTTCATTTCCCTCTCCCACCCCCCACGACCCCCCGCCCTGCCTCTCAAATTCTTCATATCAGAGAAATCATATGATAATTGTCTTTCTCTGACTGACTTATTTTGCTTAGCATAATACCCTCTAGTTCCATCCATATCGTTGGAAATGGCAAGTTTTCATTTCTCTTGATGGCTGCATAGTATTCCATTGTGTATATCTGTATATATCTATATAGATATATATAGATATACCACTTCTTCTTTATCCATTCATCTGTTGATGGACATCTAGGTTCTTTCCATAGTTTCGCTATTGTGGACATTGCTGCTATAAACATTGGGGTACACGTGCCCCTTCGGATCACTACATTTGTACCTTGAGGGTAAATACCCAGTAGTGCAATTGCTGGGTCGTAGGGTAGCTCCGTTTTCAACTTTTGGAGGAACCTCCATACTGTTTTCCAGAGTGGCTGCACCACCTTGCATTCCCACCAAAGGTGTAGGAGGGTTCCCCTTTCTCTGCATCCTCACCAACATCTGTCGTTTCCTGACTTGCTAATTTTAGCCATTCTGACTGGTGTGGGGTGGTATCTCACTGTGATTTTTATTTGTCTTTCTCTGATGCCGAGTGATGTTGAGCACTTTTTAATGTGTCTGTTGGCCATTTGGATGTCCTCTTTGCAGAAATGTCTGTTCATATCTTCTGCCCATTTCTTGATTGGAGTATTTGTTCTTTGGGTGTTGAGTTTGAGAAGTTCTTTATAGATTTTGGATACTAGCCCTTTATCTGATATGTCATTTGCGAATATCTTCTTCCATTCTGTCAGTTGTCTTTTGGTTTTGTTGACTGTTTCCTTTGCAATGCAAAAGCTTTTGATGTTGATGAAGTCCCAATAGTTCATTTTTGTCCTTGCTTCCCTTGCCTTTGTTGATGTGACAATAACTTAACCTCTCTATGTTTTAATACCAATAACGTAAAATGGGTAGAGAAATTTCATATAGTTCATGAGGCAGTCCGAGGACTAAGGTCATTCATGAGAAGTATGTATCATTTGATAAGGAACTGTTATCCAAAATATACAAAGAATTCTTAAAATTCATCAATAAGAAAACAGACAACTCAATTAAAAAGTAGTCTAAGACCTAAATAGATACCTCAGCAAGGAAGTTATATGGATGGCAAATAAGCATATGAAAAGATGCTCTACATCATATGTCATCAGGGAAATGTATATTAACCATAATGAGATACCACTACACACCTATTATAATAGCCAAAATCCAGAATACTAACAACACCAAACGCTGCTGATTTTATAGGGCCACAGGAACTCTCACTCATTGCTGATGAGAATGCAAAATGGTGCAGCCACCTTGGAGAAAGTTTGGCAGTTTCTTATAGAACTAGACATATTCTTATCATATGATTCAGCAATCACAATCCTTGTTATTTGCTCAAAGGAGTTGAAAACTTGGTCTACACAAAAACCTGTACATGAATGTTTATAGAAGCTTTATTCGTAATTACCAAAACTCGGAAAAAACAAAGATGCCCTTCAGTAGGTGAATAGTTAAATAAACTTTGGTACCTTCACGCAATGGAATATTGTTCAGCACTAAAAAGAAACTAGCTATTAAGCCATGAAAAGACATGGAGGAGCCTTAAATGCAAATTTCTAAGTGAAAGAAGCTAGTCTGAAAGGATGTATGATTTTCATTGTAATCATATTCTGGAAAAGGCAAAATTATAGAGATAGTAAAAAAAAGATCAGTGGTTGTCAGGGCTTGAGGGGAAAGAAGGATGAATATCCATAACATAGAGAATTAGAACAGTAAAGTACTCTGTATGATACTCTAATGGTGGATACATGTCATTATACACGTGCTTATAGAATGTAAGTTCTAGAAGTGTGAACCGTAACATGAACTATGGACTCTGGATGATTATGTTGTATCAGTGTAGGTTCATCAGTTAACAAATGTACCACCTGGTGAGGGATATTGATAGTAAGGGATGCTGTGCACATGTGGGGGCAGGGTGTATATAAGGAATTTCTGTATCTTCTCTGCAATTTTGTTGTGCACCTGAGACAGCTCTAAAAAGTAAAGTTGTTGTTATTTTTTTTAAAGAATGTTTTACATTCCCTGGCAATAAACTGATTCGGAAGAATAATGATAATGATGATGATGGTGGTGGTAATGATTTCCATTTGTAATTTTCAAATAAATCGACTATTTGTTTAAATATCTAAAATTTCCAAGAAGGCATTTCACTATAGTATTAAATAAAAAATTATCCATCATTATAATCATGAAATTAAGCTTCTTCCCAAAATTAATTAAAAGAAAATTTATATTCATGGCAATTTATACAATTGCAGGGGCGCCTGGGTGGCTCAGTGGGTTAAAGCCTCTGCCTTCGGCTCAGGTCATGATCTCAGGGTCCTGGGATTGGCCCCGCATTGAAGCTCTCTGCTCAGCAGGGAGCCTGCTTCCCCCTCTCTGTCTGCTTCTCTGTGTACTTGTGATCTCTCTCTGTCAAATAAATAAAAAATAAAAAACCTTTAAATCTATACAATTGCAGAAGCAGATACATTTTGTTGCCCTTGACCCAGTAAATTCCAAAAGGCATAATTGTCCTGTTATATTTCCAGTCATCTAGCATGTTTGTTAGTCCTCATTTTGAGTGACACTGAAAACTCCTAGTCAGGTTTGTGGCTGCATACCTTCCATCTCTTGGTTTTATAAAGCTTGATATAGAGCAAGAGGAGGGTCAAAACTGAAAGCCAACTCATCTTTCTAGTGCATTGTTAGATTCTCTTGTCACTGTACATGTGTGTGAGAGAGAGAAGATACAGAAAGTACTATTCTTGTCATGTGGAGTAGGAAGAGAGAGAATAAGTATTTCTTTGGGGGCCTTTTTTATTTATTTATTTTTTATTTTATTTTTTTTTAAAGATTTTATTTATTTATTTAACAGAGAGAGAACACAAGCAGGCAGAGAGGCAGGCAGAGGTAGAGAGAGGAGCAGGCTCCCCGCGGAGCAAGGAGCCCGATGCGGGACTCAATCCCTAGACACTGGGATCATGACCTGAGCCAAAGGCAGCCGCTTAACCAACTGAGCCACCCAGGCGTCCCTAGGGGTCCTTTTTTAATTAAAGCAAAAGATTATTTCCTTACATTGAACTACTGATCATATTACATCTTCAGTTTTGGCAATGAAATATTTATATTGCTTTAAATTATTTCATTGATTTCTGAATTTAAAAGTAGCATGCATGTACTAGGGCATTTATAATAGATAATAAATCATATAGAAAAATTACAGTCATCATTTATCTCTGAGAAACAACCTACATTACTATTTTATTTTATTCCAGTTTATTTTCTATTTTTTGTGTATTTTTTTTTATATGTGTGCTTTGAGCAGGAAAATGAGGTGATCTGATGAGTGTATTCACATTAGGCAGTCTAAATGGGAGGCAACAATGGAAGTGGAGACTGGGAGGAGTCTGCAGGTGATGCAGGGCAGGGAAAGGCATCAGGAAGTGGTGCAGGTGTCTGTTTTGAGTATATTTTAAAGGTACAGATACAGCCTTGTTTATGGTTTGCAGTAGACACTGCCTAGAGGCCCTTGGAGACCCACCCAACCTGACTTGTCTCTCCTTCCATCCATGACAGCCAGGACCAACTGCATGTGTCAAACTGATGTTATCTTTCTCTGGCCTCCCACCGGGAGTTTTCCTTCTGCTGTTGAAATGTGAAACATTTGAAGATTTATTCTATGCATAAATAATCTGCACTCGTAGATAGTTCATGCGTAATGTGCGATATGGGCTGGTGAACAAATGTGCCTCTCTCCTGATGAATGAGTTGTCTGTGATTCAATCAAAAAACTTCTTGCAGGATGTTGCTGTCATATCCAATAAGATACTCAGTGGTATCTAACTCAACATATCTTGTATTGGCTCTCCCTAATTCTCCATTTTATTCATTTCATGTTTATTATTGCACCTCAAGATTATATTCCTTGAGAAGCGGTAGCCTCTTTTAACATGGACTCTCCTTTCTGCACTCAGCCTTCGACATTAGAAAGCCGACACTTAGGATGTCATTTAGAGCTGGATTGCTCATTGGGTTGATTACAATAAGGAGCTTACTTTCCTTTGTAAGTAGATTGGTGGAAACTTGTTCACATGCAGTAGGACTGCATGCTTCATAGAGGCAGGATCTGTGCTGAGAACCAAGCCTAGGATCCATTTGCAAAAGTGGCAAAGCTGCAAAAAGAGAAATAATTCACAGCTACCAGATGTCTCCTATCAAATGGCCCTGATAGAAAAAAAAATGGAATTTTATATATTTTTGGTGGATACATTTGAGAAATGGGAGCTCTCAGTGTCTTCCGAAACCTTTAGAAAGGGAAGCAACCCTATTCTCCTAGCAAAATAAAAATAATTTCTCCTTGCTTGGAGTTTGGACAATGATTTTATCACAGGCAGGTGCCTCCCAAAATCATGCCTATTTTTCTCAAGTTCTAGCCTCCATTACTTTTTATTGATTTCATGTTCAGTTACCATTAGAAAAGCCTGATCAGGGGAGTACAATCCCTGACTTAGGAAGAAATCACAAGCTGAAGGATATGCGAGGCTGTTTAATATTGGTGAAGCAGAGAAAATATATATATGTGTGAGGTGTTTTCAAGATGTTAGTCTGAGAGGAGAGGACAAGACTGTAAGGTTGAAAAAGTGAAAATGTATTGATGTGGAAACACTCAATTCATAGTCTGGATGAGGATGGATTTTTGAAAGTTGGACACAAAAGCCTGGAGTATCTAGAACTGCTAACACTGTCCTGACATACAGTTGACAAAGGGTCATCACGCTCAGAGAGTTGAATGCTTTGAATGGATTAGGTCACACCTAGAATCTGTGATACTCCCATCCTCAGGTGGAAGGAAATGCACTACTCAAGGGACTGCAGGATCTTAGCGAGCTTGATGACTGCTCTTGGATGGCCAGGGCTGACAGTGGAAGGATCTCCCGAGAAATTGGGCTTTCTGGTATCAGTAAAATTTAGAATAGCAGGGGGAGAGGCATGCGCATGTAACCTTCCAAAGTAAGATAGTCATAATTAGTGTAATGAGTAGAAAGCCAGAGTGTGGCACTGCAGGTTCCATGACTCACAATCATGCTCATAATATCTCTTATATCTCAGTGTTCTCAGGAGCCACTTAGACAATAAAGTTTTTATTGCCTATTTATTTAACAAATATCTAGCTTTATTGAGGTAAAATTGACATAAAACATTGTATAAGTTTAAGATATATTATGTAATGACTTCTTATATGTAGGTATGTATACATATAACCTACCAAAACTGAAACAGGAAGAAATGTAAAATTTGGACAGACCATTTACCAATAATCAAATTGAATCTGTAGTCAAAAAACTCCAGGGGTTCCCCTAGGTGGCTAAGTCAGTTAAGTGTCTGCCTTTGACTCAGGTCATGATCCCAGGATCCTGGGATCAAGCCCTGCATCAGACTCCCTGCTCAGTGAGGAGTCTAATTCTCCCTCTGCCCCTCCTCACCCCAGTTTTGCTCTCTCTCCCTCACTCTCTTTCTCTCTGAAATAAATAAAAATTTTTAAACAAACAAACAAACAAACAACAACAACAAAAAAAACCTCTCAACAAACCAAAGTCCAGGACCAGATGGCTTCACAGGTAAATTATACCAAACATTTATTTTATTTTTTTAAATGTTTTTTTATTAAATACTTTATTTATTTATTTGACAGAGAGAGAGATCACAAGTAGGCAGAGAGGCAGGCAGAGAGAGAGGGGGAAGCAGGCAGAGAGCCTGATGCGGGGTTCGATCCCAGGACCCTGAGATCATGACCTGAACCAAAGGCAGAGGCTTTAACCCACTGAGCCACCCAGGCACCCCTCTACCAAACATTTAAAAGAGACTTGTTACCTATTCTTCTCAAACTATTCCAGAAAGTGGAAGGGGAAGGAAAACTTCCAAATTCATTCTATGAGGCCAGCATTGCCCTGATATCAAAGCTAAAGATACTTACAAAAGTATCTTTACTTTTCTATGAGGCCAGCATTGCCCTGATATCAAAGCTAAAGATACTTACAAAAAAGAGAACTATAGGCCAATATCTCTGATGAACATAGATGCAAAAATCACTCACAACATAATAGTAAACTGAATCCAACTATGCATTTAAAAAAAAATCCTTCATGGCAATCACATGGGATTTATTTCCAGGATGCAAAAGTGGTTCAATATTCACAAATCAATCAACATGATACATTACATCAGTAAGAGAAAGGGTAAAAACCATATGATCATTTCAATACCTCAATATAATAAGGCCTTATATGAAAAACGTAGTGTGAACATCATACTCAATGCGGAAAAACAGAGCTTTTCCCCTAAGTCAGGAAAAAGACAGATGTCCACTTTCACCACTTTTATTCAACATGTATATACAATGGAGTATTACTCAGCCATAAACATGATTGAAATTTTGCCATTTGCAATCCATGAATTGATCTAGAGACTGTAATGCTAACCGAAATAAGTCAGTCAGAGAAAGACAAATAGCATATGATTTCACTCATATGTGGAATTTAAGCAACAAACAAACAAACAAAGGGAAGGGGAAGGAGAGAGAGAGAGAGATACAAGTCATGAAATAGATTCTTAAGTGTAGAGAACACACTGATGGTCACCAGATGGGAGGTGCGTGAGGGATAGGTGAAATAGGTGATGGGGATTAAAGAGTTCACTTGTTGTGATGAGCATTGAGTAATGTATAGAATTATCAAATGATATTATACACCTGAAACTAGTATAACACTGTATGTTCACTATAATGGAATTAAAATTAAAACTTAATAAATTAAAAAATTGCACTAATATAAGTTTCTGATTGTGTTAAATACTAAGAAGGACAGGGACCTGGTGCTTTTACAGCATATCATAGAGAAATTGACCCACTAAGAGAAGTCAAGTTTGGTTCTCCAAAAAACTGAGTGTGATAGCTGCCATCTTCTGACTAACGTTTCTTATAATCCACCTGATTCTACGCTAGATTCTATTTTTCTACCTTCTCTGGAAGTAAGGCTTGACTATCTAGATAGCAGTTCTGCTTAATGAGCTATGATTTAACAGAATTTGAGCCTTAAGTAGACTTTTTTTTCTTACTGATTTTCTTACTTAAAAAAAGAAAAAAGATGTACCACCATTCCCTCTACTTCCTGTTTTCAATATGGATATGATGCTTAGAACTAAGGTATGGATTTTTGCCAGCTAACATGAAGAGTTCGGTAAGCAACGATTATAGAAGTAGTTAAGAAAGTGAGTGCGTTATATTTGCATTAAATCTTTAGACAGAAAAAAAAATAAATCTTTAGACAGACTATGCCACTTATGTGTTAGGCCACAGATTGACAAATCATGAAACTTAAGGTTGCAAAGTGTAGTATTTTTCCATGTCAAATTAGTTATAATGTATTAGGGCTACTATTTCAATCTGGTCTGACCCCAGCTTCCGTGGGTCACTACCCACTACCCACTACGTGTCCTACCACTAGGACACTATGTTGCCTTTCGTAATGCCACATCCTAGGCCTGGAGGAACAGATTGGGGCTTACACCAACGGGAAGGATTTCAGAAAGACAGGGTATCAAGAGAGCTTTTCCAGTATTTATGTTACCTTCAGAAGTCTCTCTAATGATTCAGTCACTGGCTCAGAGGGTGTAGCAACTCAATAGCTATTTGTGGAATAAATGAATAAATGAATGGACAATATAAGCACAATCAAGAAGTTGAAAATGAAAAAAAAAAAAACAATTTAGAGATGGGTGGGTGGTTCATTGGGTTAAAGCCTCTGCCTTCAGCTCAGGTCATGATCTCAGGATCCTGGGATCAAGCCCCGCATCTGGTTCCTCTGCTCAGCAGGGAGACTGCTTCCCCCTCTCTCTGCCTGCCTCTCTTCCTACTTGTGATCTCTGTCTCTCTGTCAAATAAATAAAATCTTAAAAAAATATTTAACACAATTTGCTAATCAATTACTCAAAACAAATTTTTACCTTAAACATGTTTTGGGGAGTGCATTATGGAGAAACCCTAACATAGAAATATATTTCAGTCAATACCTGTGCTTGAAATTCATCAACCCAAGGCCATTTTCTCCATGCATACTTCACCCACAGTGTGACAAAAATGAGTTAATCATTGTCAGTTGTTTTTATACAAAGAATACAGTCTTTCATACTTTTTATTTCAGGAAAAATCAGTTTCATATAAGTTTTTTAAATTGATAGCTGAAATAGAATGGCTAGAAAATTGAGCTTATGAAAGTAATTATGACCTGCTACAATCAAGGGAGCAGGACTGAGTGGGTCAATAAGAAAGATAAGGTCTTAACTTTCACAACATAAAGAGATAGTATATGGGATTATATAGAGCAATAAATTTCTGTATTCATTTTATAGTGTGGCTGTCTACTGCAGATTTGTCCTCTACATGAATGAAATTAGTTACACTTGTATTAGGTTCCTATTGCTGCTATACAAATTAACACATAGTGACTTAAAACAAGGATTTACATCCCTTTTAAATGAACAGAAATTCCCACCACCATAACTGTCTTCTTAGTTAACATTTATACATTAACATCTTTTTATTAGGCATGCCAGTTGCCAATTTGTACTTAGCCAGTTTCTTTTCATCACAGACATACTGAATCAGATTAAGTTTCTGCGTCCTCAGTGATCCCTCTTAACAGTTTAAAACTCCACATGCACACAGAAAAAAATAAAATTAAATTAAGATGTTAAAAAATAAAATAAAAAATAAAAATCCACACGCAGAATTGAGTATACAAATATTTATTTTTTGTAATTTTATTGAACAGACTTACAAGCATATCAGTTAAACCCCAATTCTCTTGTCAGCCTAAGACCATGGCATTTCAGCTCTTGACCTTGCGATGACGAATACGATTATGCAGAATGCTATTGAAAAGTAATGTTCTTTCACACGTTAAGAAAAGTGCAGGCCATTAATAAACTGAGCACATCACAGAACTGTATTTTAGTCCTTCAGATGCTTAAATTAATAAATCATCTTTCCTTGACAAAGTCAAATAATTTCTTATTAAATCATACAGTTATTTTAAAGGCAACTGATGGAAGTGTAAGCAAAGAATGTCTTTTTTTGACATGCTAAATTAGTAAAAGTCAAAATGATCATTTGTTCATGGTGGCATTTGCACCATGCTATGACAGGAAAATTATTCTTTTTTTCCTCACATCCTTCCCAGGATGTGGAATGAACTTACTTGATCAACCTGCCCCACATTCACCACACACACACGCACACACACACACGTCCAGAATAATCCAGGACAGGTAGAAGGAAGAGAGCTTTGGTAATGCAGAAAAATAGAACATACTGACTTGGCTCTCATTTCTTTGAATTTTAATTTCAACTGCACATGTTTTGATTGTGTACTTCAGTGGCAAAAAGATAAGTTGTATCAAAAGTTTTAGGTACCCAGATTTCATGAGTATTAACAAAGGTTGGAATGGCCTCTAGACATTTTTACTTCAACGATATTAACTGGTAAAATATTCTCAAGATAAAAATATTTATGGGTTTTTGATTCCATCATTGCCTTGGATGTGAACATAAGCTACATAAGAGAAATGTTTATTTCTTAAACTAATTTTCTTGTTTCAAAATGGGTTATTCGAATATAACTATCACATTGATTTACACAAGCAAAATTCTAACAATCCACAGAAGGAGCTAGAACGTATTATGCCAAGTGAAATAAGTCAGGGAAAGACAAATACCATATGATTTCACTCATATGGGGAATATAAAAATCAAAACAAATGAGCAAAGGGGAAAAAAGAGAGAGAGAGAGAGGGAGAAACCAAGAAACAGACTCTTAACTATAGAGAACATGCTGCTGGTGGGTAGGTGGGTAGGGGGATGGGGAAAATAAATGATGGGGAATGAAGAGTACACTTGATGAGCAGTGGTGTAGTATGAAGTTTGAAGCACTATATTGTATACCTGAAACTAATATTACACTGTAATTTAAATGAAAACTTTAAAAAATGAAATTCAAAGAGCTCTCTTCCTGTGGCTTCCCACCACCATAACTGTCTTCTTAGTTAATATTTATACAGGACTTCACATTTTACAATATAACTTTACATAAATTATCACAATTGATATTCTCTGCAAAATAGAGTCCAGATGCTAATACTTCCCTGTTTTAATGTAACTGTAATATTACAAATGAGGGGCTTCTGTTGATACCTTGGTGTTGTCATGTGTCATAGAGCAGATAAATTATGAAGAGCAGCTTTACACCGTTTTTTTTTATTTCTAATAGTGTACATTCCTTCCTTCTATAAATAGTTCATACATAGAAATCAGAAAGCCTCATGAGTTAAATAAATGACAGAAATATTTGGAAGATTAATTTTTAATTCAAAACATGATTTTGAAAAGCATTGGGTTACTGGTTACTACTGTTAAAAGAAATCCACTTGAAAGAGGCAGTGACAAATACAATTGTCTGTATATCATTTGATAACAGGACACTTTTAAAAGATAAATCATTTTATCTCTTCAAATGAAAACTGCAAGTTCTATAGGTTGAAAACAATGAGGACAAAGAAAAAAATTACAGAAGTTACTGCAAAATATTTAGTCAAGTGTTTTGGTTACATACCCAAAATTGTTATTCCCCTAAAATCCACATTCTCCTTATTTTAGGATAAATATGCATGTGGTGTGTAACCATCATGGAAGATGCACGTGTTCTAGGGACACTTACCTCAGGCTCACGTGCTCAACTTTTTAACTTTGGGTCAGAACGCAACTTATAAACAAGGAAACTGTTTGATTTGTAGTCACCAGTCACCAACACAGGTCTGTCCTTTATAGATAAGGCTTCATGTATCTATTCCAAGAAGCACTTTCAGTTTTCTTGATGCATGACTATCTTTCACTCCTGGGATTATCTTCTCCTTACTCGTTACGTATTGCGCTCTAAAAGGAGTCTTACCTCTCCTTCACAACTGTCCTCATCTGGACCTCCACCTGCTCGTGTTCTTCCTGCTGCCTGGGAAGATAAAAGATGAAAAATCTGGATCAGACTCTCACAGTGCTGCTCAAGATTGTAGTCAGTACAGTCCTCTCTGCCTGCTGGAGGTCTGGACATAGGACTTGCCTCTTCCGGCCAGTGGGTAAAAGCAGCAGCCTTTTCTAAAGGAGCACGGTACCTATTAAGATAAACATGAACTCTGTTTCCCTGGAGTTTCAATTTAAGATGAATGGTCAGGGTGCTTTTAGAAAGCTAAGGTTTAGAGAGAGAATCTATGCTTTCGAAGGCTGGAAATAAGTGCCCGGGTTGATTTCATGATATGTTTATGATATTTATTACACATAACATATATTGTCGCTTGTAATATTGTTGAAGATTTATGATATCATCAGGAGGAAACTAAAATACATCATGCACAGAATTTCACTTGGAAGATCTGCATGAAACAAATTTATAGTTATTCTAAAATATTTGCTTTTGTCTCTTATTCATAAGTTTTTTCTTTTTCCTGAGATCATTCTTACTGGCTGAACTCAGCCTTCCTAGCTTTGTTCTTTTTCTTTCTATTGCAATTTTTATGTAAGGTAGCTAGGGTAATTTTTCTTCTAAAAACCTGAATTATAGAGATTTTGGAGCTTTAGTTATACTGGAAAAGGATTTATTAAAGAAGCACAGATTTCTTACCTTAAGAACATTTAGTACCATATGCTGCCACCCAATGTAAATAATACTCATCAAAAGTAAATGGGATATTTAGAGAATTTTTTTGCTTTTGATTCTATAAGCTATTCCAAGAATATAAATTCATTGTAAGATCCAGAAAAATTATATATTTATATATAATTTATGTCAAGTCAAAGAAAAGAAGCATCATTTTAAATTATTTATCACTGCATTTTTATAGTTGGTATGCTTCATCCGTAGTCCCCATCTAGAATCTGTCATGATAAATAAATCCTTTTTAGAGGATGGACTACAAGTCTTTATTACTGGAGAGGGAGTCATCCCCGATTCTCTGTCAGTTTTGCCACTGTTGAGGTGGGACCAAGCAGCTTAGAAACATACAGGTAATTCTTTTTCTTCCCAAAACTAGAAGCTATGGGTCTAATCCTAAAACCGCCCTCCCCATGACAGCCATAGCGCATTTACCTTTATGGTCGTGATTGCAGAAATTATCTTTTTTCTCCTCCACTGCTCCTGTGTTCTTTCTAAGGTATCTCTTTCACACCTTCCCACATGGCTTCTCAGACCCCTCAGCGCTGGACGGTAGACACCATTGTAAATATAAAATTAGTAGTTGGAGTTCATTCACATTTTTTAGATCATTGTTTTGCAAATATGGTTTATGTTTTAACTTCTATAGAAGACATATCTGGGTGCTTATTTAAAAAGAAAGGGTTTCCAGACCCACTAAATAAGCTTCTGTTGTCTAGAATATGGGAGTCTGCAGTTTGAGTAATATTGCAGGTAACCTCAATACACAAAAAGTTTAAGAAGCTCTTTAGAAGCTTATAGAACATGAAACAAAAGGAGGAAGTGCATTTACTATTTCAGACTAAGTCATGTACATAACTCATATATCATTGAGGATACTCAGTCATTGTTATTCCTCTGCCCTGCTCTAAAATGTGTTCCAAAAGGAAGGCACCAGGCATTTGAAATGAATCCAAGGCCAACTCGTTTCAACTCTGTGTCTTAGATTTGTGAATGTCCTCTTAGGATCATTTCAACAAATTAAATATAATAATACCATTAAGGACTTTTGAGATTTTCATTATAACCCATGTGTATCAGTAATCTTTGCAAAAACATATACCTGGAAGATGCTTAAAAAATGTTGATTGTGAATAAATTTTTTGTTGATAAAATTAACTGCCAGCTCACTCTGTTTTTGACAATAAGTAATTAAGTTAAAGTGTTCTCTTTCCTTTTATTTTTTTATTAGAAAATAACTTTGGAAGTTTTACTAATTAAATTTCTCCTTAAATTTGTCAAGAATATTGAAGACATAGGTCAAATGAATAGTAGCTATAATTAGCATATCTGCATTTACCATTTTTAGTTATGCAGGGTTTTTTCTTTGCCGTCACAAACAGACTGCAATTATTGTTGTCAGCGTCAAATATATTACTCTCCGAGAAACACTGTAACTTGCCCATGGACCAAGTCGTCTTTGAGTTCTAATTCAAAATGCTGAATAGGGTGTTCTCTCACTCAATACAAACCAGTGTCTCCAAAGTTTACCTGCTTATCTCTTCTGATCGTATGTGGTTGGAATATCATACTGAACCGGACTGAGTATGGTCAAGACTGCAGGTGCTTATTCTACGTGACCAAGTGTGGGAATGGAGATTAAATGTTGAACCAGCCTAAATTATTATACTTCAAGTTAACACATTGTGTCAAAGACAAAATAATTCCAAACTTTGGGCGGGACAAGCCAGAAGCTGTTATTTGGATATGAATTGCCGGGTAAAGGCTAATCAATCTTTCTTAGCCTATGTAACTATGATCTACAAGTAGATAAAGTGATGATCATGAATGTGTGATTGAAAAAATATCTGTACGGTTCAGTGGGATGAACAAGATGATACTGAGCTTCTCTCTTAGAATTCCATACATTTTAAAAGATTTATTTATTTACTTGAGAGAGAGAGTATGAGTGGGTGAGGCAGAGTGAAAGAGAGAATCGCCAGCGGGCTCCCCACCAAGCACAGAGCCTGACGTGGGGCTCGATCCCAAGACCCTGAGATCTTGACCTGAGCCAAAGGCAAGAGTCGGATGCTTAACTGACTGTGCCATCCAGGTGCCCTAATCTCCATACATTTTTTACTGACAAAAATCTAAGTAAGAATACTGTGAGGCTCTTTATCCTCA
The DNA here is from genome assembly GCA_028533885.1 of Nasua narica. NCBI lineage: Eukaryota > Metazoa > Chordata > Mammalia > Carnivora > Procyonidae > Nasua > Nasua narica. Next base: position 400,848 of record CM052812.1, read on the forward strand.
AGTTCAAAAAGAAACAAAAAAACGACATTTTTTGTTTAAGGAATGCAATCGTAGGGAGATGTCAAACAGCAAAGCAGCTCTATGAATTCTCTGCATATCTCGAGCCAGTTATTTTTCCTCTCCTGTTCTGCGAAACTCCCCTAGCACGATAGGAAGATGAAGGAACAGAAGATAGACATGTCTACAGGGCTCATTTGTAATCTATGTGTTTTCAGTGCTTTTAGAAATGTAATGGCTCAGTGGGTTAAGCCTCCCTGCCTTGGGCTGGAGTCATGATCTCAGGGTCCCATGATTGGGCCCAGCATGGGGCACACTGCTCAGCAGGGATCCTGCTTCTGCCTCTCTGCCTACTTGTGATCTCTTTCTGTCAAGTACATAAATAAAATCTTAAAAAAAAAAAGAAATGTAAATCATCTATTTTTAAGATAAATCCTTGACATTAAATTATTTTTGTTGTTGTTGTATGCCTCATTGATAGTAGTGCAGAATGCAGAGGAAAATCCTGAAAAGTTAAGATTTTGGTTAATTTTGGGATAGTAGGTGGTTTTATTGTATTATAAAAGAATATATATGCTCTGATTTCATTTACTGATATTTTAACATACCAGTTCAAACCTAATATAAAACTCAGAAATATTTCTGGATACAGGTCCGATAAGACTGAGTTTAGAATGGAAGATATGGGATAGAAATTCTAATAATGAATCTAACCATCCAGAAAAACAGAGAAGCCATTTTTGCAGTCATATTAAAACATCCCTGGGAATGTTTAGATACCTTCTTTTTTAAAGGTTTTACTTAAATTCCAGTTAGTTAATATCCAATGTTATATTAATTTCAGGTGCACAATATAGTGATTCAGCCCTTCCATGAATCGCCACATACTCATCACAGGTGCACTCCTTCATCATCATCATTTTTTCCCCAATCCCACCACCCTTCTCCCCCCTGGTGACCATCAGTATGTTATCTGTAGTTAAAAGTCTGTTTTTTGGTTTTCCTCTCTCTCTTTTTTTTTCCTTTGCTCATTTGCTTTGTTTCTTAAATTCCACATACCTTCTGATAACAACATTCAAAAAACTGAGTATAGGGTAACAGTTTCTAATAAACTTTCCTTTCTGACCGTTAATATGCAAATGCAGAATCATTTGTTTGCCTTAACTCTATCATTCTCTATTGACCCTTTTAAAATTTTAATACATTATAATACTTTATATAAAAAGGGTTTTTATACCATAAGAGGATATTCGTGCAATATAATATTTTCTATGTAATAAAGTAATTACAATGAAATAACTAAGTCAACTTAGCACTTGCATTTTAAAATTTTTCCCATAGAAATACAACCAGAATTCTAGAATTTTTCATTTGTCTTTGTTGCACATCTTGATACATCTGAAACTTAGGAAGTATAATGACTTTAGTTAGCAGGGTTTCTATGTAGATATATCAAATAATATTTTTCTCTTTGGAGCAGAGAAAAATCAGAAAATACTGATTTTCTCTTTTTAATCTTAATCCCAAAACTCTGGCATGGAAATCTCCTTTTTTGGAAAGAAAGATTTTGGTTTGAAAAAAAGAAAATCATCTGGAATTTGTGACGTTTGTTATGGCAGATATCCAGGATAATTTAATCATTAGTCAGCTAGCTACAGCATTCTCTCTTTGAGATTTCCTAGTTCACTAGCAAATAATTAATTATTATCTTCAGTGGGATTTCAGTCTTGACATGAGAAAAGAAAATCCAGCTTTCTTCTTGGATCAGCCTATACTCTGACCTTGCTCTTTTTACTGATATAAAATTTTTTACTAATATATACTATAGGGACTATAGCCTATTTCTAAGTCGTACTTTGTTCTATGTAAAATATAAAATTAACCTAATTTCTCTGATGACAAACAACAGCAAAAAGCTTACTATTGTTAAAAAAAAGATCCGATAACTAATACAGGTTGCTGCTGTTTTTCACCAACAACATGCATAGATATTATTCATATTAAAACAAAATGTGTTAACTTTTATTATTTTTTAAGATTTATTTATTTATTTGAAAGAGGGAGCAAGAGAGCACATTGGAGCAGGGGAGAGGGCCAGGCGGAAAGGGAGACACAGACTTTCTGCTGAGCTCAGGACCCTAAGATCATGACCTGAGCAGAAGGCAGACACATAACTGATTGAGCCACCCAGGTGCCCCAACATGTGTTAACATTGAAATCTATTTGCAGCATAGTCTTGATATTCAATTAGTAAACATTTACTACAAATCAAATACCCTTCACTTGTTTAGTTTCAGTCAGATTTATAGATTAATTTTATGCGTACCTGCTATTTCTGGACATTTTTAGTGTACTAACCAGTTTATATTTTCATTTTTATAAATATTATGTTTATATATTTTTGTTTGTGTGGGGGACATTACATGAACAACAGTAGCACATGGAATTGGTTTTTGTACTGCATGGCAACTTACCCCTTAGAAAGATTAACTCCTATCAATTCCTCCAGGTTTATGAAATATGAAAAACGAACACTCCATTCATATATTCCTTAATTTTACTAGGACAAGCATTATGTTAGAAACTTCATTAAAATATAATAATGGTATGTTTTTCTTATCTCAAAGTGGATGAGCAAGGTAACAGACACATCAGCAACTTATCATCGTGTATTAGATGTCAGCAAAGGAACATACCTTCCAGGGAAGGATCTGTTGGGGATATTACTGCAAGGGATCTTGACTGAAAGAAAATAAATTTTCAGACAGAAAAGAAGGGTTAAGGGGCGCCTGGGTGACTCAGTTGGTTGGGTGGCTGCCTTCGGCTCAGGTCGTGATCCTTGAGTTTCGGGATCGAGTCCCATATCGGGCTCCCAGCTCCACGGGGAATCTGCTTCTTCCTTTAACCTTCTCTCCTCTCATGCTCTCTCATAAAAAAAAAAAAAAAAAAAAGAAGGGTGAAGGATTGTAGATGGAGAAAAGTGTGTGTTATGAAGAGGTGAAACAATATTGCACAAGTAATTAAACAGTAGCTAAGCCGTATGGTCTCTGCTGGGGATTCTCTTATTTGATGCTGACTGCCTTACCCTATGCCTCTGTTCACACTCATGCAGAAGCCAGAACATCCTCAGCTAATGTACAAAACTTTAACTCTTTCTTAGTGGAGGCAATAGCAAGGCTAAATTCTTTTAATTCTCATTGTTCCTCATTTTCTGTATTCATCTAATTCACGTGTCAACGAGCAAATACATTGTTAGCCAAACTTCAGAATGAGAATATGAAAAGACTTGACATATATATAATTGTAGTATAAATTTATATCTATAATTATATATTCAATATATTTACAAAGTCATTATAGATATATTAACATCATGTAGTGTACACACAATATTCATTTCCTGTCTTCATTTTAAAAAGGATGTAAGGAAAGGGGAACAAAGAGTAGGAAAATCAGATGAAGCTCGTGGTTGAATGAAAAAAAATCACATGAAACCAGAATTAAATTTAACACACAGGCCCACGTCAGAAAATCATATCACTTACTAATGTGAGTTATTTTTTCATTCCATATTCCCCAGCAAATGAATTGGAAAACATGGCTAATTATGGGATCCATGGTATCTGTAAAATAAAGGTTGTTGCTCAGGAGAAGCAAAACTATTTCTCTTACTACTAGCTAAAAGAATGCTCGCTTGTGTGCTCTAGGCTGCTGTCTAATGTAACGAACAGTGTCCTGTAGGACACCATAGATTGGACTGTAATGCATACCACAAATATAGAAGTCAGAGCTGAAGTTCCTTTGCCGTAACACCCTTTGATATGTGCCTTCATTAATAGCATGAAGAGGGTTCCCTCAAGCTGAACCAACGCATTGGCTAAATATTTTCTGAGCACGCAGTTACCCCGTGGCATGAGGCATGGGCAGACTTAAAACTATCTGCAGAGACATAGGGAGAGCTCCGATATCAGATAATCCTTTTAGTATAATATGTTCCCTGACCTAAACTCTGTAAGTAGGGCAGAGTTTGAAGTCAGAGTCTATATCAAATAGCTGGGATTATTATCTATTTCGTTTTCCAGTTCAGAGTATAACCATGTGTTTTAACAATTTCCTAACCTGGACGTGGATTTGACTTTTCATTATGAAAATAAAGGGATTTGGCAGAAGAGACATCTTAAAAAGACATTAAAAAGAGAAAGTAGTTTGAACTGGGGATAGTTCAAACTACTTTAATACCCATCCACAAACTGTAAAGATGACCCCGCTCAAGAATTAAGCTACTAAAACAAAGGGTAATAAGTTGTGCATCGAATATTTATTGTTCTTCTTCATTTGCACATCAATATGAAATTGTAATAGATTGGAAACGCAGAGTATTCAAGCTCAGTTCACAGTAATAATGCAGGAAGGAAGACGTGCACTCACTCTAGTGACAGGAGAGTTCCGTACTTTTTTAAAACACCTAACAGCATGTATACAAATCAAGATTGAGAGAGACTATTCCAAATATCTCAAATAATGAAGTAGGTAAAATTCTTGATAGCAAAAAATGTTGTTTTCCTTTTATTTTAACATATTTCTGACCTCAAGTTAACAATTAGTCCTTGATAGTTGGTGCTAAAGTGTACATTTCTGCCTTGAGTGATTGGTCCTTATGGTACTAGAGGATGTAGAACAAAGAGATTACTATTTGGTGATGTATTTCGACATTGACATTTGATAACTCACTGATCAGCGCAAAGTATATGAATGCTAGTGTTAAGTGGCAATATACATACCTACTTAGACAGCTCGGCTGTTCTCACAACTCTTTAAATGAACTGCTCTTGCATTCACCCCTGGATAAAACATAAGGTAAAGGAAGATCTGGTAACTTGGTGCCACAGAGGTAGCTAATCTGAATACTTAGGGCCTATATAGTTATCTTGTTAGATGCCTATATATGTAGGTCATGTCTTCACAGTGGTCGATGTGTGCCAGAGAAATTTGGGTTTGCACATGGGAATTAGCAGCAATATTTTATGCATTAGCTCACTTTTACCTGAATGTATTTTTTTTTTTTTAAGGATGCCTTCCATTCGTACTGATTCTAAGTGTGTTCTGTGATAGACAGACTCTAACATGGTCCCCACTGTTTCCCATCTCCTGGCATGTATGCCTGTGTGTAATCCCCTCCCATTGACTGTGACTTCTTTCAAAAGCCAAGGTGACCAAGGTGATAGAATGTCAGTTCTCTTTTGAGATATGTGACATTGTTATTTTCATCTTGCTAGCAGAATTTCTTCCTCCCTGTCTTTGAAGAGCAAGTTGCCAAAGTACAAAGGACCTGAGGGCATCTCTAGCCAATAGCCAGGTAGGAACGATGCCCTCAGTCTAACACCACTAAAATAACCAAACTCTGCCCAAACTTTGTGATCTTGGAAGCAAATCTTTCCATAGCCCACTTGGAGATATGCTGGTAATTTGAAGGAAGCTTTGTAGATAATTTAGGCAGGCTGAGCCCAACTTCCTGATACTTTTAGTTATCTTTCCTTTTTAAATTAATTCATTTGTCAGATAAGGGTTTTGTCCTTATTTCCTCCTAATTTATGTATGGTGTCTCCTATTCCTTATTAGTAATTTGTTTTATTTTGTTTTTGATGAACAGATGTTTTATTGTATTTAAATTTGCCAAATTTATATTAAGATTATCATAAATCTGTCATTTAATTTGGGGAGAACTCACATTCTCAAAATACTCAATCTTCTTCCAATCTATAAATATGGTATTTTCCAAGCATATATTTTTTAACCATGTTATATTGTATTGGTCTTGCACATTTTTTATTATATATATTTCTAGGGTTTTGGTGAGTTTTAGATTTTATGTACTTACTTACTTGAGAGTGAGAGAGAGAGAGAGCGCGCACAAGTTCAGGAGAGAAGCAGAGAGAGAAGGGAAAAGCAGACTCTGCACTGAGCGTGGAGCCCAACTTGGGCCTCAGACTTACAACCCTGAGACTGTGGCCTGAGCCAAAATCAAGAGTCAGACACCTAACCTACTGACACCTCTGTTCATCCCCAGACACCCCTATTCACCCCCAAAACCCCTATTCCTAGGTATTTTATGATGTTCTGTGTAGTACCAATTTTAAATAAAAATTTCTATTCAATGAAGTAATAGAATTGACTTTTATAGGTACACTTTATATGAAATGACTTAAATAAAGAACTAATATCCACAGTTTTCTTACACATTCTTAGTTTTTACCTAATGCCCCTTTTCTGTCCTAGGATTGTATCCAAGATAATGCATTGCATTTAGTCATCATGACCCCTTTGGCTCTTGGCTATGACAGTTTCTCAAACTTTCCTTGTTTCAGATTATTTTGATAGTTGGAGGAATATCGATCATGTATTTTATAGAATGTACTTCACTGGGATTTATTGGACAGTTTTATCATTAGACTGGGGCTGTGGTCTTGGGGAGGAAGACCACAGAGGTAAAGTACCATTTTCATTGCATCACATCAAGGGTAACACTATCAACATGACATAATCACTGTTGATGTTGACTTTGACCACCTGAATAAGTTAGTATTTGACAAGCTTTTCAACAGTTAAGCTTTTTCTTTTTGTTTCCCATTTACATTTTCTACTCTTGGAATAAAGTCACTATATTCAGCCCACACTTAGAGTGGAGAGTTATGCTTCATCTACTCAAGGGGCAGTATCTACATAAATTATTTTGGATTCCTTTACATGGGAAAATTGGCTATTCTCTCCCATTTATTCATTGATTCAATCATTTATTTATAATACTGTAGAATCCTGACTATTTATTTTATACTCTGGGTTATAATCTAATATTAAATATTTAGTTTCTCAAATAGTTCCAGCTTTGGTCATTGGGAGCTCTTTTGTTTGGCATCTATGTCTCTTTGACATATCCGGCTGTATTTTTTAAACCTTTTCTGACTTTTGAACTCTACAATATGCTTCAAGGTCATCTTGTATGTTTCTTCTGACCCAGTCTTAGAATTAGCCATATCTCGGGGCATCTGGGTGGCTCAGTCAGTTCAGCGTCTGCCTTTGGCTCAGGTCATGATCTCTGGCTTCTGGGATCGAGTCCCACATCAGGCTCCTTGCTCAGTGGGGAGCCTGCTTCTCCCTCTGCCACAACCCCTGCTTGAACTTATGCTCTCTCTGTCAAATAAATAAAAATAAAACCTTAAAAAAAAAAAAGAATTAGCCATATCTCTAAGGAGTCCTGGTTCCTTTTCCTCTTAATTGGATAGTGGTATTTGAAAACAAGATCTGGGTGATAGATATATGATAGATATGATGACAGTTACGTATCTATGTACCCTTGCTCTGAAAGCTAAGATTTTATATATATATATGGAGAGAAAGAGAGAGAGAAATAAATATAGATAGATAGATATAGATTAACCCATATATGTAAATCTATATTATGTATGCAATAACTACTTCTATGTTAAACTGAGCATTATCTCATTTTCATGTTTTCTCTATCTTTTGATATGAAAATCCTTTTATCCCTCTTTTTATCTTTTATCCCTCTTTTTATATGGTAAAAATATTGGCACATTGTCCCGTGTTGAACCAACCTTTCATTTCAGAAACTAAATCTCAGTTATGATGTTTTATTTCTATTTTGAAACCAGCAGCTCCAGTTTGCCAACATCTGTTTAGGATTTTTGCACTTTTGTACATAAGAATTTTGTCTGTAATTTTCTTTTCTTTAAATATCCTGGTTAGGCTTTGATTTTTAGGTCATGCTGGATCCATAAAGCAAAGTGTTTCTTTTTTTTTTTTTTCTATTCTTGAGTAAAAGACCAAGTTATTGTTCTTATTTCTGCTCCTTTGAAATAAATGTTTCTTTTTTGTTTAGCTGATTTTATTTTTATTTGGCTTTTCACCAGAAAAAGGATAGTTGTAAGATTCTATTAAGTATTTTTGAAGACAAATAAAACATCTGTAAGTTCCCCAAGGGTGTAATTGGGACAGAACAATGTAAACCCAAACGAAAAAAAATCTTCCTCTAAGAAAACCTTTCCCTCTGGTTATTGTTTTTCCACAATCTTTTATTATTCTAGGAGGTATGATCTAAACTTGTAGTCCAAAATACCTTTAATGGTTGAAGGAGAGACTTTGCCGAGCATATCTCACATGTTTTCCGTCTGTTTACTGGAGGAATACATGTACTGTTAAATTGTGATGTTTTTAACTTTGACTGTTATTCTGGAATAACTAAAGGTATTAGTAACATTCTTGTAATTCGACTAATCACAAATTTTAGTGACAACATCTTGAGGGTCTGAAAGTAAGCCTAGGAGCACAGAAATAATCTTTCTATCTAGTTGTATCATGAATTTGCTCGAAATCATAACAGAGCATTTTAGAACTTCTTAAAAAGAATGAAAAAGGCAAATCATGTAAGAAAAAGCAGGCAATTCATAAGAAAAATAAATGTGACTAATAAAATAAAAATCTCAGCCTCAGTGCTGATCAGAAAAACAATTCCAAACAACACTGGGAAAAGAAAATTAAAATCTTTTCCCCAACCTACTATCAGACTAAAATAAAGTATTGATGATATTAAGTATTCGGGAAAGTAAGAGGTGAAAATACCTTTTAGCAGTCCTTTTTGGAGGAAATTTTAGTAATAATCATCAAAATGTGGACAGTACAATCCTTGGCATCTGTTGGTAATGGAATTTAACTTCAAAGTTCTTCAAACTGTTTAAGCAAATGAGGAATTGAGCTTACTCTGGGAAGAAGTCAGGAGGCAATCTCTGTTGACACAAATAAACCGTGATGTCACCGGGGACCTCGTTTCCCTTCTGTCTTCTGGCTCAACCATTCTCGGCAGATACTGATCAACCTCTAGCCCTGCTTTTGCTTTACTGAAGTCACAGCCTATAGTCTGCATCTGTGTCAGTACATACTGGCTGGAACTCCACTGCAGGGTTGTGAATGAGAGGTGGAAAATGCAGTTTTAAAGAAGAAAGATTGAATTAATATTATGGCTCCTGGAGAATCAGCTAGCAGTCTCTGCTATGGTTTTAGCTAGCAGTTCCTCCTTACGAAACCATTGGTGTAGACACAGAGATGGACTGCCCACATTCCTCTTCCAGGAAAGACTTGTGAACGTCTGGGGAACACACCTGTCAGGAAGCCTCCAGGGATCAGTTCCAGTCACAGTCCAGCCTGTGCCTTGCATATTACTTTCATGTTGGTTTATTTGTAAAATCCCAGTGCGTGCTTTGCAAAGATAAGATATTCATCAAGACAGCCTCTTGTGGCATCCACTAAGAAATAAAGTGAGCTAATGACACCTGCCTGTCAAGTACTCCAATTCTGTTGCAGTTGTGGAAACAAGAATGTTGGCACGTAGGATTCTGTAACAAACACTGAAACAGAATATTCCTTTACCTTTTCCAAAGGTTGTCCAAATATAAAACAGCATAAAGATGAATGAAGCAAGCAGCATTTATCCACGTTCTGTCAAGAACAAACATTGTCTATCTGAGAAGAGGCAATTTGGACATCATAATAAAATACATAGAGGGGTAAAATCAATAGGAGTCTAGGTATAGAAACTGATATAAGGTAAATAAAGTTTAACAAGCCCACTTGGTAATCAACTTCAATATTAAAATGTATTATTTAAAATCTCTTTATCTTGAAGTAAAATAAAAAAAACCCTACATATTATCAAGAAATATGTCCCTTCAAAAAATGATAATATATAAATAAGCAATTTATCTTTTCTATTTATGTTATCTTTAATAGAAGTTAAGTTATGTTAACTTTAGGAGAAAACTGACACCTCATGAAACTAAAATAATCACGTTCTGCATTTCAAAATGCAAGAAAATTCATTCTGGGCAGTGGGATTTTTCTGGTTGACTAAGGATTGGAAAGGATGTCAGTTGCTACTAACACACACACACGCACACACACACACACACAAACTGATGGCCTCACCTCTTAATTTCTCATTACTTTGAACACAGTGCAGCCAATTATTTTCTATTACTGAATTCCTTCTACCTATGATATAAAAAAGATAATATATCTCAATGAAAGCAAATTATAGGGAAAATGTTATCAATTTAGAAGGAACTTTGCTATTGTTTTATCATTTCAAGCAAGTATTCTTTTTTGATATCTACTTTTAAATAAATGTTTACATTTCTATGTAAAATGTCTTCAGTGTGTAGCGATTTGTATATATGTGCAGAATTTGTGCTAAACTGAATATTGCTTGATTCAAATTTTATAAATTAAAAAATAGTGTTTCGTGAATAAAGCCAAGCATCTGCAAATGAAATCGTGATGTAACTGAAATTTTATCAAATATGTACAATTTTCATTTTTAACAATTTGTACCCAGGTTGGCCTAAATTAATTTAGAAAAGTAAATCATATGTAATATAATCCAGTAGAGTACCTCCCAATGTCAGGAAGAAGTGATCCAGGAAACATGGCCATCATTTGCCTCTCAAAATTCGTATCATTTGTAGGTTAGGAATTGAAGTTTTCTTCTGCCCATCACAGTTCTTCCATCTGGCCTAAGACTTTAATTGATATGAGACAGATTAACAGGAGAAAAAAAACAGAGAGGCCCAGTAATATAGTTGATACCTAAAGAAATGATCAAGGCAGGCAGAAACACACACACACACACACACAGAGCCCTGGCAAGTCCACTGGCCTGAACAGTTAGTCATGGACAATAAAGAGCAGAGACAAAGTCAGGAGTAGAAATATGTCTATGAACACATATAAATACGTAAAAGGCGTCAAGATTTTTGTGTTATATATTAAATATCCACCATGGAAGAAACACTGAACTCCCAAGAAAACATTAGACACCTTTGCCATTATTACCCCAGAACTGGCATGATGGCCCGTGAAGAAAGTGATCATGATAGCAAAGATTGAAACTATGAATTGGTCCCCCAGCATGGATTCCTACTTCCCAACCAGTCCACCACCAACTTGGGGAACACTCTTGGAACTGCACTAGGGTTTCAGACTCTTATCTACTCAACCCTTCTTTCGTACTTCTCTCCTTTCTGAACTATCAGACCTGCACTGTGGGATAGGTGCTGCTCCTAACTTCTCTTCTCTTTCTCCTTTTCAGTCCTTCACAGGCACTGCTCCCCAACAAAACTCCTGCATGAAGAATTCTGTGTTGTCGTATCTGCTGCTTGAGAGGCCTGATTCAATGCAACAGTAAGTTTTTATTTTAATAGAGATATTTCTTATTTCTCAAATTTCATCTTTTAAAAAAGTCTATGTCTATAAAATATATATATATATTTTTCTAGTGCTATATAGCACTATAAAAATAGAATGAGTGCATGTGCCCATAGAAACAATGCACCAACACTAGGAATGATAGAAGAAAAGATATAGAGACGATTTTGCCACACTTGAGTAGTGACTTGCTGACACAAAATTGTGAGAAATTCGGGAGAGACTATGAGATAAGACCATATTGAAACACAAAGCAGCAGACTGAGATACTCTTGGCCTTGGACATTTGTCTTGGTTTGCCATTTTTTATTAATAATTTACTATATTTAGTAATAATGACTATCATTTCATCTTTTCAATGTACAATCTTTTTATTGTACTTATAGGGGAGGAAAGATAGTTTTCCCTCTATCCCTCTAGGTATCCCCCTGACCCCCTAATAATAGATTAACAGGAGAAAAACAGACAGAATTATAATGACATATCTACTTTCTATAATACATGGAAGATATCCAGGAACACTGAGTAACTTCTCAGAGTGGCCCAAGCCACTCTCTTAAATACTACCTTCAGCTAATGACAAAAGAAAGATTATGCAGGTGGGGGTGGGGGGGTAAGACTGTTAATGGAAGGTTACCAGGAAAAGCACAGTAATAAGTAACAAGGGTATGGTTGTTAAGCAGAGTAGGTTATCTCTACTATTATCAGGTGCCTGATGCCTCCTCCATTGGTAAGAGATTCTAGAGATTTAATCTTCCCACTTAAAAATGGAGATTTCCCCAACAGAGGCATATCTGGGAGATATTCTGGGATCAGTCCTAGACCACCAAAATAAAACATTGCAATAAAGTGAGTCAAATGAATTTTTTTGGTTTCTTCTCAGTGCATAAAATATTATATTTATGGTATACCGCAGTTTATTAAGTGTGCTACAGCATTATGTCTAAAAAAATATACATGCATTTAAAAATACATTATTGCTAAAAAATGGTAGTCATCAACTGAGCTTCTCAGTGAGTTGTAATCTTTTTTGCTGTTGGAGGTCCTGCCTCGATGATGGTGGTTGCCAAATGACCAGGGTGGTAGCTGCTGAGGCCTGGGGTGGCTGTGGCAAGTTGTTAGAATAAGACAACAGTGAAATTTGCTGCATCGATTGATTCTTCTTTTATGAACAGTTTCTCTGTAGCATGTGATGCTGTTTGATAGCATTTTACCTCCGGTAGAACTTTTCTCAAAATTAGAGTCCATCCTCTCAAACCCTGCCGCTGCCTTATCAACTAAGTTTACGTGATGTTCTCGATCTTTTTATTGTCATTTCAACAATCTTATTGTCATTTCAACAATCTTATTGTCATTTCAACATCTCAACAAGTGTCCTCACCAGGAATAGACTCCTCAAGAAACCACTTCTTTGCTCATCCATAGGAAGCGACTTGTTCATTCAAGTTCTATCATGAGATTGCAGTGATTTGTTCCCATCATCAGGCTCCACTTCTGATTCTAGTTCTCATGCTATTCCCAAGACATCCTTAGAGACTTTCTCCCCTGAAGTCTTGAACCCGTCACAGTCCTCCATGAAGGTTGGAATCACCTTCTTCCAACCTCCAGTTACTGTTGATATTTTAATCTCTTCCCATGAATCACAAATGTTCTTAGTGGCCTCTGGAATAGTGAATCCTTTCCAGAGGTTTTCCATTTACTTTGCCCAGATTCATCATAGGAATCACCATCTATGGCAGCTGTAGCCTTAGGAAATGTATTTCTTAAATAATAAGACTTGAAAGTTGAAATAACTCCTTGGTCCATGGGCTGCAGAATGGATGCTATGTTAGCAAGCATGAACACATCGATCTCATTGTAAATCTTCGTTGGAGCTCTTGGGTGACCAGGTACACCATCAATGAGCTGTCATTTTTGAAAGGAATCATTGTTTCTGAGCAGTAGGTCTCAAAGTCTGGCTCAAAATATTCAGTAAACCGTGTTGTAAAGAGATACACCGTCATCTGGGCTTTGTTCCATTTCTAGAGCACAGGCAGAGGAGATTTAGCATGATCGTTAGGGCCCTAGGATGTCTAGACTGGTAAGTGAGCACTGACTTCAACCTAAAGTCACCAGCTGCATTGGCCCTAACGAGAGAGTCAGCCTCCCCTGAGGCTTTGAAGCCAGGCACTGACTTCTCCTCTCCAGCTATGACAGTCCCAGATGGCCTCTTCTTCCAGTAGAAGGCTGTTTCATCTACAGAGAAAGTGTGTTGTTCAGTGTAGCTGCCCGACTTATCTCAGCTGGGCCTTCCAGAGAGCTTGCGGCAGCTTCTCCATCAGGACCTGCGGCCTCACCTGGCACCTTGATATTGTGGACATGGCTTTGTTCTATCCATGTCGTGAACCGACCTCTGCTGGCCTCAGACTTTCCTTCTGCGGTTTCCTCACCTCTCAGTCTTCACAGAATTGAGGTGAGTCAGGCAGGGCCTTGCTCTGGATTAGGCTTTGAGTTTAGGGAATGGTGTGGTTGGTTTGACCTTCTATCCAGACTATTGACACTTTCTCCATATCAGCAATAAGGCTGTTTCATTTTCTCATCATCCCTGTGTTCACTGGAATAGCACTTGTAATTTCTGTCAAGAACTTTTCCTTTGCATTCACTCCTTGGCTAATGTTTGCTGTGAGAGGCCTAGCCCTCAGCCTATGACAGCTTTGGAGAGATGCCTTCCTTACTCAGCTTACTCATTTCTGGTTTTGGATTTAATGTGAGAGACGTGTGACTCTTCCTTTCACTTGAACACTTGGAGGCCATTATTGTAGTGTTATTAATTGGCCAAATTTCAATATTGTTGTCTCAAGAAATGGGGAGGCCCCAGGAGAAGGTGAGAGATGGGAAACTGGTTGATCAGTGGAGCAGTGAGAACTCACACAGTTTTTGATCAATTTTGCCACCTTGTATGAGTGCCTTTCATGGCCCCCCCCAAACAATTACAATTTTAACATCGGAAATCACTGATGACAGATCAGCAGACAAATGTAATACGGAAAAAGTTTGAAAATTTTTAAGAATTGCCAAAATGTGATACAGAGACACATTTGAGCAAATGTTGTTGGAAAAATGGTGCCAAAGACTTGCTGATGCAGGATCTTCCATCTGTAAAAACTCAGTGTCTACACAGTCCAATTGAGGAAAACACCATAAAATGAGGTACACCTGTAAGAGTAAAGGGCTCTTACAAAAGGGTACCTTCTGCTTGGTGTTTCAAAGCTTTTTCTGTGTCTGCTATTTCTTAAAAATAATGAGGCCTAAAGTCATTCTTGTGCTAAAGAGGAATATTTGGGGTGGCAAATTCTGCTCTTCTTCAGATTTCACTCTACCCTTAATATTAATGAAAACTAATATATACTGAAATGTCAATTCTTGTTCTAAACTGAAATGCATGCATCTACCACTTCACATTGCCACTCCTTTCATTTGGCTGGAACACTTTGATAACTAGGATTTATTTTAGCAAAATTAATAAGCATATAAAAATAAGTATGAAATTTTACTATTAATGAGTTTGTTCCTTCTCATTTGTGATTTTAAGTATCTTTCAGATTACATGACAACTGCTTCCAATATTGTATTGCTTGGTTTGAAATGAGTGCTTATGTATGAACAGTCAACTCATGTATTATATGATTTTAGTGTGGCCCTTAAGAACCCTGCTAACTTGGAAAACTTTCACTATTCCAGAGTTAGTTTTTAACACTGAGAATCTCACTTTTATCAATGAACAAATGACAGGGAATTCACTGTGGAATGATTGTGCAAAATAAGAAAATCTCTTATCTTTAAAAGACAAAAGAAGATGAATCAATGCTAAATGCCAATCTACACAGAGAAAGCAGGTTACAACAAAGTTCATACCATTCAGAAACAAAAGTATCTGATTTAGGCTGACTATTCAAATTAGGATTAATTCTCCTTATTGTATAAAATGTTTGCATGTCATTTGTTCTAATTTCTTTTAGAAAACATGTCACTCTATTATCATCTTTAGATGGCAAAATATCTAGTTAGCAAACATGTTTGGCTCCATATTTTGGAGAGTTGGGTAGAAGTGGGTTCACTAGTTGGGAAATTTCACAGTTGAAGTCAATCTGTCAGGTATTTAAAAAATACTTGATGGCTTATTTTGTGTGTATCTTTGCTTGTTCTTCTGGCTGGACTTGTAAACATCACCATGATACCCATGGAAAGAGTCGCATAAAACACTGGCATTTCAACATCAATAGAGCTGTTATTTATGAAGTAACCGAGTACTGTAATTTAAAGGAGGATGGTGAGATCATCCAGAAAAACAACAGCAGAAAGACTGTTAATAATGCGTGAAGAGAAAAGAACTGAAATTTCACTCATCTGCTTAGCATGTTAGCTTTCAGAGACACTAAATGCAATTTCTTTTCTGTATTGACTTTAACAACACTCGGTGTGAAATAGGCCAAGTTGAGTTTCTTAGGTATTACCCTGTGGGGACAGATGTTATACTGGGAAACTCTAGAACAGATCAATGACTGAAACTTTTCTTATCAATTAGAGATTTGCTCTGAATGGTCAGTGTGGATCCATCATTAGCCAAAATTTGAACTTAGTTAACTGAAAACAGCGATTTAGCAGGTTGCTTTAGAATTTTCTACACAATTATGGAATTATGTGCAAAATGAAGAAAAAGTGAGCATATGTGTGCTTGTATGTTGTGTGTTTATGTGCATGTGCATGTGTGTGTGTGTGTGTGTGATGTTGGAAACAGTATTTTCTAGGACACATCGCTACTGATACTGATTTATCTATGAGAGCAGCAGTCTTGCCCCATTAGCTTAGATTTATCAAATAACTTTGAGAACTGGGTCAAAGAAACATAAGCTGGACATAAATGAATAGCAATCTTCTTTGGCTAGCTTGTTAGTAACAGGGTTTAATGACAATAAAATAAATACACTTAAAATAAATCTATAGCTGGGGCGCCTGGGTGGCTCAGTGGGTTGGGGCCTCTGCCTTCGGCTCAGGTCAAGGTCTCAGGGTCCTGGGATCGAGCCCCGCATCGCATCGGGGCCTCTGCTCAGCGGGGAGCCTGCTTCCCCCTCTCTCTCTGCCTGACTCTCTGCCTACTTGTGATCTCTCTCTCTCTGTCAAATAAATGAAATCTTAAAAAAAAAAAATGAAATCTTTAAAAAAAATGAAATAAAAAATAAAATAAAATAAAATAAATCTATAGTTTATTTAAATTTTTTTTTAAGATTTTATTTATTTATTTATTTGACAGAGAGAGAGATCACAAGTAGGCAGAGAGGCAGGCAGAGAAAGAGGAAGCAGGTTCCCTGCCGAGCAGAGAGCCCGATGCGGGGCTCGATCCCATGACCCTGAGTTCATGACCTGAGCTGAAGACAGAGGCTTTAACCCACTGAGCCACTCAGGCGCCCCTAGTTTATTTAAAATTAAGTGTTGAGGTTATTCTGCCCTAGCAAATGAACAAAATTTTTCCTTCTAAAATTAGTATTTAAAAAGGATCCAGCAAGTATTAACTCATTGGAAATGCTGAAAAATGTTAAAACTTGAGGCTTCTGGGAAATTTTTCTGAAGAGAATAAATTTGATGGAGCTTGACACCAGAAAAGAATGTTGCAGGCATGTGTAATTCCATATTCAATTTCAAAGTATTTGTGCTATCTCCAGTATTTTCCTCTTACACTTATTCTTTCCAACACAGGACACCAAATACCTATCTAGACTTTGAAATCAATCATCACTGGTTTTCTTCAATGTGAATAACAACCTTTATTGGTCTACCTCTTATTGCATATTTGATTTATTTCCTACATCTACATAGAATTGTCCTCTCATTTCTACCTATAGTGTGCAGAACAACTGATCTGTCTTGTGATTTGAGCTGACTAAACTGTATTCTAATGAACATGCAATATTAAATTAGTATTTTTCGTAGCAATTCCAGGTACATGGAGGAGCACTGAATAATGGGAATGAGACAATGAAAAAACCCACTCACTTGGATATTCAAACATCAAAAAATCTTTTATATGACTTAGTTTCAATATACTCCATTTCTATTCATTCTGTTATTTCATACGGTAATCAGTATGAAGTACAAATCATAATGCTAAACTATAAATATCATTGACTCATTCTTTTCTAAGCTTTTATGAGTCTTATTTTTACTGTTAATATAGATAGTTGGCTACATATCTTATATAATTTATCCTTTCAACTGTCCTTTTAGGCTACAGTGGATAAAAGATCACTGCTTCAGAACAGAAAGAATTTTTCTCTTTTTAGGGGAGGGATTACGTATTAAGCACATTCTGTAATGAAATATTAAAGATATTAGATATCATTCTAGGAGGACGTGTTTCAAAAAGATAATGGCTCTAAAATTCTCTAAAACCATAAATAGCTAATAATTATTTTAAGCACTGGTAGCTGACTCCACAAAAATGTGTCCACACCTAGGATCAAATCTGAGATTCTAAAAGGCTACAAATGACTGAAAAGTTGTAATATTAGTTTATTCTGTGGAGGACAGAGAATGGTGTTTTTAAATGGCCTTTCAGGAGTTATTCATGATGATTTTAAGCAAGTTTGTTCTGGAGAAGCTCTCGAATATAACCTCCTCTCTTCTTTGTTGTTCATACACATATTTTCTTGGAATTTCAGCCTCTATCAAAATTCACCATAATTAATTTCCCAATCCATTAGCCCATTTATTCTCTTGTGTCTTTCTTAGTCGAGATTTCTCAGTCCACTTCTTTGACAACATCCACTCCCTTGCCCTTTAAAAAAATTTTTTTTTCTATTTTTATTTTTTTAGAGCGAGAGAGAGACAGCTGAGCTGGGGGCGAGGAGAAGGGGCAGAGGGAGAGAGAACCTGTTAAACAGACTCCATGCCTCTGTGCGGGGCTCAGATCTCAGCACCCTGAGATCACAGCCTGAGCCCAAATCAAGAGTTGGATGCTTAACTGACTGAGCCACCCAGGCTCCCCTCCTACCCTTCTGTGTTTGCATTGTGTTGGTCTGGCCAGGGCAGCTAGAAAAGGTGGCAGAGCTAACATGTAAAATGTCGGCAAAGTTGTGAGGAGGAGGATGGCTTACCCACAGCAGCAAAATCCCTCCAAATATTAAAGGAGGTATAGCTTAAAACACAGTTGAAAGACAGGGCTTTAGATGAGGCACATTTTCTGACATCTTCCTATGTGTTCAAATACTGTGCTAAGTATATGTAAATATACTTATTTATATGTGTATATTATATTAAAGTATATTATATTAAATATAATATTATATTTAATATTATTAAATATATTCTATATAATATAATTATATTATTATATTAAAGTATATTAAATAAATATACTTATTTATTTATAAATATACTTATTTATATTTATATTTAAATATATGTGCTAAGTGTATGTAAATATCCCAACCACACAGTGTGGCAGATAACAATATCCACTTGTTATGGAAGAAGAAATAAGTCTCAGACAGATTGTGTAACTTGCCGGAAGTCGCACGGGTAGAAGGTGGGAGAGATACTTAGCACAAGTACCACTAACCACCAAACCAGTGTTTCACATTCTGCTATGTGTCGAGCAGTGTGGTCAGATCTTGACATGTGTGTTGAGATGCCCATTTTCATTTATTTATTTTAGTGTGAAAGTGTATAACATAAAAAAAGTTAAGTTGTTGATGGAGAAATACTAACACACCTAAGAGGATTATTTTCAAAGATACATATTAAAGCTTTGAGGCCTTTTTATGATCTTTATTCTGCACATGACTGAGTAAAGCTTTAAGACTTAAATTCCCTTAGGTCTCTTAATGGTAAGGGACCAATTTATGTGACAATATGGTCACATAGCTTAGGGCGCAGAGCTCCAACAAACTAGGAACATGTGTTGGAAACTGGAACAGTTTAACAGAACACTTAATGATTATGTGGTTGCAAATCTCTGTGAAGGGAATAAAATATTGGCACAAACCTTCAGTGTTCTTTCTCATAAACATTTAAGCGAAACAAATAAGGGTTTATTTACTTTTTATGCCTGCTGTTTCACCATTTGAGGTGTCTTACACTGATTTTTACAGTGACTGTGGTTCAGAAAACATGCACTTTTTAAAGTGCACTATTTATCAGAAAAAAGGAGAAAGTAATGTATCAAATGTAAATGTTTTAGATAAGATAATTAATATATCAGCTAGAAAAACCGATGACGAGCATGTACACTGGGACATTATTTAATAGTCAAAACTGAATATTGCTTAGACAGCCGTAGAAAGACAAACACTGTGATCCCACTTACGATATATCTAAAATAATAAAACTCACTGAAGCGAAGAGTAGAATGGTTGCCTGACGCTGGGGGACGGGGAATGGGGAGGTGCTGATCAGTGTGTATAAAATTCCAGTTACACAGGAGGAAGAAGTTCTGGGGGATCTGATGTCCAGCAATGTGCCTATAGCTAGCCAAACTGTGCTGTACACTTAAAAATCTGTTAATATGGTAGATCTCATGCTAAGTGTTCTTTCCACACTAAAATAAATACATATTTTTAAATAATAGATATATTTGCTAAAATAAAGGGTTATTTTTTCCTCCAGAAATATTATATCTATACTTTTAATTGAGTTTAATGTTCAAAGAAGAACTTTGAGTTTCTGAGTCAAATACATGATTTACACCAATGATTTCCTATCATTTTTAGAGCAACAAAACATTTTAAAAATATAAAACAAAAATATTTAAAGTAATGTGTTTTCTAATTTCAAATTATTTACTATTTACATGAGCTTTAGGACACTAAAGAGATAAATCTACAGAACAGATTCTGCTTAAAGTGGCTTTATCTGTGGTGGTTATTGTTTTTTTAATCACAAGACTCAACATTAAATATCAAATGAAGGTTTCCAAGAATCTTTGGAAATCTCTCAGTCTTTCATTGTGAAAACCAGAGGAGATTCTCTTAAGGGTAAATGTTAGTACCAATAACCAGGTGTTGGAGCCCATAATCTCTGTATTTGAGGAGAGAGTAAAAACTGATCAGATAGACACAGGTATCCTTCCAAGGGTGAATGCGAATGCACACGTGGCAAAGGCCTGAAGGCATTGCCAAGCCCAGCTCATCCCATATGGTTAGAGAGCAGCATCCTCTTGGACTGACAGGTGTATGTGCCTCATGGCTCAAAACCAGAACAGATCTTTTCTCTGGACATCTTGGCTGGCCCTTTGGACCAGGAAGAAACCCATCTTCAAACACAGACCCGTGTCTTTCAGTATAAGAAAGAAAAAATAAGATTGGCACATTTTTGATTGTTCATAAAGGACTGTATATTCTAGTGTGAGGGACAAAATAGAGAAGGTGTTTTTGCCTTGAGGTCCTTTATTGAAAGCACGTGAGTAATGAAGCTCTGAAGAGTTGGTCTTTAGTCTCTACCTGTTAAGCATTAAAATCTTTAGGTTTGGTTTTCTTGACATGTGTCTTGGGTTGACAGCTTATGTCTTCTCTCCAGAAAAAGGTCCATCTTCAGCATAAGCAGATGGAATAGACTTGGGCTCTCATTTCTGACTTTTATAGAAGATTCGTATTTTATGTCAATGTTCAACCATTTCATGAAATATCTGTGTGCATCTTAACTACCTCCAACAGTTTCAGCTCTGCCTTCCCCCATTTCACCCATCCTTCATCCATCATTTCAAGGTTATCTTGAATTTGGTGTTAGCTGGTATCTTCCACATTCTGTCTAGAAATTTCCCAGTTGAATGAATGAATTCACTAAGCACATTTCCTTTTGGCTGATTGCAGACAACAGTGCCACGGACTTTCTGGTATTACTTGACCAGGAGCCCGAGTTCTGTAGCTCCCACTACCATTGTTGGCTGAGTTCGTTTGTTTGTTTGTTTGTTTTAACTCCCTCACCAAAACCACTCCTAAGACCTATATGCTTCTGCAAACATTCTCTGGTGTTCTTCTAGTTTCTCCTTGACACATATGATCCCAAATCAATGCTATGTTTAGGTACCAAATTATTTTTTAGTTAGCAATGGTTATATAACCCTACATCCCAAAATTTAGTGGCCTAAAAAAAGGAATCATCTATTATCATTCATGACCTTCATAGGTCAGAAATTGGGAAGGAGCTCGGATGGACAGTTCTGGTTCCAAGTGTCTTGTGTGTGTACAGTCACATGTACCTCAACAGGAAGCAGTCAAGGCTAGAAAATCTGGATACTACCAGACATGTCTCTCTTGTCATGTAAACCCAAGACCCTTCTATATGGTCTCTCCACATTTATTGGTGTGGGCTTCTTCATGGCATGGTGACCTCAGGACTGTGGTACTTTTCATAGGCTTCGCTTGTGGCCAGTGTTCTAAGAGAATCGGGTGGTAGCTTTGAAGTCACGTAGCATCCTTTGTACGATATGTTACTGGCTGAGATGGTCACAAAGCCCACCCAGCTACATGGTTAGGGGACATATACTTAGTACTCTATAGGAGGAATATCAAAGTCTCATTGTAAGAAAAACGTGGGGTATAGTTTTGGAAACATTTTTGGAAAATTAATTCTGCCAAAAGGCTTTAGCCGAACTGTAGGAACAGCCTTATTTAATATGCTCTTAAAATTACACACTGTTTACTAGCTATCACTAAGTTTTCAGACCAACATTAATCAAAAATTAAGTTATTCTAAAAATGAGCAAGTGTTATGGACTGAATTGTGTCCCCCCAAAATTCAGATGTTGATGCCTTAATCCTCAATGTGACTATATTTGGAGAAACGGCCTTTAAGGAGGTAGTTAATATTGAATGAAGTCATGGTGCCGGGGGCCTGATAAAAATGGGACTGGTGTCCTTACAAGAGGAAGAAAGGACACCATGTCTCTCCCCTCACATCCCTTCTCTCTCTCCCTCCCCCCTTCCTTCTCCCCTCCCTCTCTCTCTCTCTCACTCCCTCCCTTTCTATCTCCCCTCCCTTCTTTCTCCCTTTTCCCTCCCCCATCTCCCTCCCTCTCCCTTCCCCTGTTTCCTTCCTTCTCTCCTTCTCCCTTGCCCTCTTTCTCGCTCCCCTTCTCTCATTCTCTCCCTCCATCTCCCCTTCCCTCTCTCCCTTCTTCTCTCCCTCTCCCCTCCTGTGACTCCTTCCCTCTCTCTCTCCTCTCCCCTCCTCTTTCTCTCTCTCTCTCCCCTCCCCTCTTTCTCCCTCCCCCTCTTTCTCTATCTCCCCTTACTTTGGTAGCCCCAACCTGACTAATAAAATAAATAAGTACATACTTGTTCTTAGTTTAAAAAATCGAAATTGCATTCTTTAATGTTACTCTCTGGGAGTTCCCAATTCTAGTTCATCAACTAAAGAGATTCATTCAGTTACATTTAATTCCATTTAACTCAGCCACTCCAAAACCTGTCCATGCACCAAGTAGCACACTTTCTCTCCTGGATCTTCTGTTAAACCTCATGGAATAATATGGTTTTCTGGGGCCTGAGATTTTAGGAAAAATTGAAGATGGTTCATTTGTATTGGATTTTCTACTTAAAGGAAACAGGGGATCTACTCCTGAAATTCCTCTTCCTTAGTTATTTGGGTGACACCACTGTAGTGGGTTAACTTATACTACTTTAGACAATTTCACTGTAACCTAGAACTTCTACTAAGTTGTGGAAATTGAGTTCAAGTAATGGGTAGGTAAAGTATTAATCTATGCTTTTAATCTTCCGTTAAAGACATTAAATGCCTATTATCAACTACACACTTTGCTAAATATGTGCTTAATGAAGAAATGAAGATCTTCATGGATTTTATAGCTAGAAAAAGAAGAAAGCTTTGTAAAATAAACAAAAATTTAAGAGATACAGAGTACCATATGTTTGGTACTAATCGTCACAATAATAACTAGAGGAAGCATTCATCGGAAACATACTGTCTGTCAAGTACAGTGTTAAGCACCTAAAAGTATATCATATATTTAAAGTCAGAACAGATAACTATGGGTTAATTGCTGTCATCCCTTTTGCCTGTATGAAGAAAGTGAAGTTCAGGAAGTCATTACAGCTAATTTTAAAAAAATACTAATATAGATATTTGACCGTTCTTAATTTCAATGTCAGATAATAAAGGGGTTTTACATATGTATGTGCAGTTGGAGAGAGGCGCCATTAGATGTGACAGATACTGTCTTAGAATACATTAAATATGGAAGACAGAATCGATCAATTCTTCCTTTCTTCACAGAGTTGCTGTGTTCCTATTTTAAAATTCTCATCTTTCAGGGCTTCCGCCTGGGTGTCTCAGTGGGTTGTAGCCTCTGCCTTCGGCTCAGGTCATGATCTCAGGTCCCTGGGATCAAGCCCCTCATCGGGCTCTCTGCTCGGCTGAAAGCCTGCTTCCCGCTCTCACTCTGCCTGCCTCTCTGCCTACTTGTGATCTCTCTCTCTGTCAAATAAATAAATAAAATCTTAAAAAAAAAATTCTCATCTTTCCCAGCTTTCTTTCACTTATAGAAGCCGTGTTATGGATCTATCCATTAAGTTGTAAACTAGAATTGCTGGATGAGGGGCGCCTGGGTGGCTGAGTCAGTTAAGCAGCTGACTTTTGACTTCAGCTCAGGTCATGATCTCAGGGTCCTGGCATCAGTTCCCCACTCAATGGGGAGTCTGCCTGAGATTCTCTGTCTGCCCCTCACACCTCTACATTCATTCTCTCTGTGTGTTTCTCTGTGTCTCTCTGAGTAAATAGATAGATAGATAGATAGATCGATCTTTTTTTTTTTTTTTTAAAGAGTTGCTGGATAAGATTTTCCAAAAAGCTTTTTGACAAGGGATAGTCTCTGTCCATATGCTGATTTTCTTTTTCTACTATCCTGCTTTACCTTCTCTCTGCCTGGAACTCAAACATGATACCTAGAGAAGGAGCAGAAATACAAGAGGTAGGAGGCAGAAAAGCCAAGCAGTAACAGTAACGGAGCAGAGGCAAAGGGACATGGGTCCATAATAGTATCATGGAATCACCATACCCACCTCTATCTTTGACAGCTTAAGGGAAAAAGAGAAAAAAAAAAAAAAAAGCCCACTGATTTTTAAGGTTATTGTTTGGTAGATTTCATGTTCCTTGTATTTTACCATAGTCCCAGCTGATAACAGAATTAGGACCTAGAAGTAGAGTTCTGCAAATAACAGAAGTTAAAGTATAGAACTACCGCAGTTAGAGAGGCGGGTGGGAAGGACTACACATGCTGTCCTCTACAATGCTGGTGGCCCTTGATTTCCACTAGCAAAAATGTGGGCATTTTCATATGTGGTTCTCAAGATAGGCCACATGCTGGCCAACTGTTGGGAAAATAAGAACAATTCAAAATACTGAATGGCTTTTGTAAATTTTTTCTGATTTTGAAAGAAAAGTGGTGATAGCAGATGGAACCTATCCACCTCACTCGCAGAGAGAAGAAAATTCCATTTCTAAGGGAAGAGGACTTTAACTTACATACCATTACGGATGTAAGTTTACATAATTTATAGCCTGCATGGCTGAAAATGATTGTTTCTAAACTCCGAACAGTATCCATAAGAAGGCTCAGTGATCAGTTGTGACTGGAAAATTTTCCCATGAAATAGTCTATTAAGAATTATCTGATACCGAGCAGGGCACTAACGATGGTGAGAACCCGGCGGTGCCATTAGGGAATAGTCTCTGGATTTCCTCAAGGCAGGGACCCTTTATGAATAGGATCCTGTGTAGAACACAGCAACATTTAGGGTAAAGCACCTGTTAGGACTGACCACCTTATCTAGACAAAATCTGGAAAGGAGCACAAGAAATTACCCACAGAAAACATTTTGTTTTGTTAGAATGGGTCAGTATCAGCTTGACCTTGTTCAAGGAAGGTCAGTCTTTAACTAGTGAGCATTCTCCCCTGGCGATAATTTCTAATAGGCAATTCCACTGTCCCAAACAGGCTTCCATCACAAAGAGGCTACATGGCATAATGCTGGCCAAAGATATACAACAGGGAATGAACAGTGGGTTGAGGGTCTCATACATTTTCTTAAGGAAGCCAACACCGCTCACATTTCATTTTCTTTCTGCTCCTGGATCCTCACTGTGTCTGCACTGCCTGCCTCCTAGCTTCTGTGAAGTGTTAAGTGAGCTCCAGTGCGGAGCTCAATCTCAGGACCCTGTGATCATGACCTGAGAGGAAATCAAGAGTCAGACGTTCAACTGGCTGAGCCCCCCAGGCGCCCCTACATTCTTAAAAAAACTATTTCAGAAATTAAGGAGAATTTATCACAGAACAAAATTCTTAATGGAGCACTTAAGATCTTATGTTTTACCCATCACTTCCAGGGAGTTTGACATGTATGAATAATAGGTCTGGGAAATGCTATTTTATTAAAGTGAGTATTAAAAAAAAAAAAACAAACTTCCAAAATGTTTATTAGCTAATCTTTTTAGCATCAGTGAAATCACCCCCAAATATAAATCAATTAATTAAAATGTGTAGAACTTTGGAAGGAAGCACTAATAAGTAATAAAAATCAAGAAATATCTCAAGCAGTTATTCCTTGGACTTAAGTCATTCTGTCACATCTGGGGAAAATGACAGTAGGCACTATCTATTAGCTATGTCCCCATTAATAATATAATCTCTAACTCATAATATATTTGCTCTTACAATTTCTAGGCTCTTTCAAGATATTCTCCATGGATTACCTTTCAATAATAGTGCATGTTCCTAAGACTCTTCACTCATTCTTAGAAAAATCCCTAGTAGAGTTTTGAGCTCTGTTTCAAGTAGATGCTATTCACTTTGGGTAAATCAATTGATACCGCATTGTCTTACTTCATCTTTGCTTCTGAAAATACAGTTTACATACTTACCCAAATATGATATAATGTAATATGGTATCAAGCCATAAGAGGCTCAAATGCTTATTATTTTTAAATAAAGAACAAATTATTATAAATAAAAAAAGACAGAAAAAAATTCTCTAACTTTATACATTAAATTTCTAAAATAATATAACCAATAGATTGTTGAGGAAAAGTTTCACATCCTGATCTATGATTAATTAATGGAAAAAGGAACAGTATTTCTTTTTCTCAGCCTACTCATGTATTAATTTATTAACATAATTTATGATTTCTTTCATTAATTTACCTTCTTATTTGGGAATACCAAACGTTAATTAAAAATAATTCTTAAGGTATTTATTTGCCATTTTCACTTACTTCTTCAGTTATTTAATACATTTTCAGAGCACAAAGCTCTGCAAAGTGCTTTACTTTTAGGTAACATTTCCTCTTAGCTGAAAGTACTTTTAGGACCTCCATCCCTGTGCTCCTATGCCAGAATGTTACCTTTTGTCACCTAGAAGAATTTAGAGTCCATGCTAGACCTGTCATTTCACCTGTGTGTACCCGGAAGGTGAATGAATGATCTCTTCATCCTCCAGCTCCAGCACACAGATAAACAGCAACACCTGGGAGATGGCAGTGTGTCCCCAGCAGCACTGACTCAAAGTGTCCAAGAGCTAAGGGGGCATGTAGGCTGCAGTATGGACTGTCCTCCTAACGCCAGTGGGCACTCACTGGACCCGTCAAAAAACTGTCTACTGTAGATAAGATTATGTTCTCCACACTTTGGAGGTTTCCTGGGATCTAGACATCATTATCAGAAAGCTTAGACCTGAGAATAAATTAAATAGTAACTTTTATTTTCCTCTAATATCCAG
>CM052812.1:427982-478745 GCA_028533885.1 Nasua narica
TCCGATTTCCCCCCATTCGCCCTTCCCTTCCTTCTCACGATGCCCTCCATGATTTTCTTTATACTCCACACGTAAGTGAGACCATAAGATAATTGCCTCTCTCCGCTTGACTTATTTCACTCCGCATAATCTCTTCTAGTCCTGTCCATGTTGATACAAAAGTTGGATATTCATCCTTTCTGATGGAGGCTTAATATTCCATTGTATAGATGGACCACATCTTCCTTATCCATTCATCTGTTGAAGGGCATTTCGGTTCTTTCCACAGTTTGGCTATTGTGGCCATTGTGGCTATGAACATTGGGGTCCATGTAGCCCTTCTTTGTACTGCATCTGCTTCTTTGGGGTAAACACCGAGTAGTGCAATTGCAGGGTCGTAGGGTAGCTGTCTATTTAATTTCCTGAGGAATCTCCATACTGTTTTCCAAAGTTAATATCCAGTAATTTTGATTGCATCTAAAAATCTAGTTTTACTCTAATATCTAGTATCCCCATCAAATAAATAATATCGAATAGTTCATATATCTCTGACTTGCTATTCCTAGTGTTTGGCATGTAACGAGTACTTAATCTTTGTTAATGGTGATGAGGTGTGTACATGTGTATAGACGTATGTATGTATATAGCGATAAATAATAGCTGTGGGTGTCATAGGTGAATGTGAACTGTGACAGAAATTTCCGTTTTACCCAAAGGGTAAAAATCTAATTATCCAGGTAACAAACGCCATTGACAAAGGAAGGTAATTAATAGTGCCTTCCTAAAGGAGTATTGCTTCCAGTAATTGATGCATCTTTTGGTTTGGTTTGGTTTAATTCTGTTCATGATTTAGGTAACAAAAGTGCATTCTGAAACTGAGAAAACCACTGGACAAGATAGGCCTGAACTGACTCAACTGACTCACTTGATCACCTATCAGTTACAAATAGTACTTTCTGTCTCTTTTTATCTTGTGGTTTCCTGCCGAGCATGAGAAGGAAAGGATCAGAATGACAACACAGTGCGATTACACAACATAGATGAGGTCAGAGGTACACAGTTTAGTGTTATCTTTCAGAGGACATATAAGGCCCTCCAATTCTAAAACCTAATTTCTGTGACAGAGCTTGTAAAAGGAAGAGAAAAACAGCAAATCATAAATCTGGCCCTCTGCCACTATCGAGAGCAGGAGGAACCAGACCAACTTAATCCGTTTGAGTTACAAAATCAAGAATATAATCTCACATAATCAGGACTGAGTTCTGTTTCCTTTAAATAAAGAATTTTATGTGCGTACTTTTCCACTAATTTTAAACATTTTTAGAATATTTAAAAAACATTTCATATTACATATTTTAAACATGTATTCTATTTTGAATATATTTTGAATACTTTAAAATATATTAAATTTGCGTAAGAAACAGAGCTGATTTCATTATATAAACTACCATCCATTGTCAAAGATTTCCTGTATCTCATTAATGTCCTTCATAGATAGGCCCCTCCCCCGTCATACGTCTAGTTGTCTTGATACTTTAGTCTTTTCTAAATTTGGAAAATTCCTTAGCCGTTATTTGTCCTTCATGACATCAGTATTTTTTAAGAGTCCAAGCCACTTTTTCTGTTTTATACCCCTCAGATTTTGTTTTCCGATGTTTCCTTATGATTAAATTTTAATTATGCATTTTTTGCCTTATAATCACATAAGTAACATCATGTACTTTTCACTGGATAATATAGGGAAGCACACGTTGTCAGTTTAATCAAATTCTTGTGACGCTGAAGATGTTCACTTGATTTTGCCCATTCTAGAACTTCACGTAAGTTGAACTGCTCAATATATATATGTTTTGTGCTTGGCTTCTTTCACTCGAACATATTTACGATGTTTCACGTGACAATAATTTGTTATTTTTATTGGTTAGTAATTACCTCTAAATCAAAAGTCAGTAATTTTTTTTTCTGTAAAAAGCTATATAGTAACTATCTTAGGTTTTGCTGGCCGCCCACTTATCTCTATCACATAATTGTCTAATTTTTTTATACCTTTAAAAAATATGAAGATCCTTTGTAGCACTCAGGCTGTTTAAACACAAGCCTCAGGCTAGATTTGCCCAGTGGGCTGTAATTTGCTCAACTCTTACTCTAAATGAATTTATGACAGTATATTTTGTGGTTTACTTTTTGATGGATATTTTTATTCTCATTTTGAGCTATTATGAATAAAATTGCCATAGACATCTCTGTAGATGTCTTTCTATGTGTGTGTCTTCTTATTGTGATGAAATTTGCATGACATGAAACTTACATTCTAACCGTTTTCCAGCCTCTTCCCCAAGTTGTGCAACCAGCACCACTATCCTTTTCCGAAACTTGTCCCTCAGCCACAGGAACTGTACCCATCAAATAGTATCTCCCCACTCCCCTCTATGTGAATGCTTTTATTTCCCTTGTATAGACATGCAGGTGTAGAATTATCCAGGTGTTAGGGCAGGTATGTGTTTAATATCCTAAGAAATTACTGAGGAGCGTCCCAGAGTCCCAGCCGGTTCCTGCCGCAGTCCTGCAGTTGCCGCTCCTCTTCCTTTCAACATGACAGATGCTACTCTGTCCTTGCCAAGGACTCCCTAGTGGGTGGAGTGGCTGCAGCCACCCCCAGGACCAGGTAGCACCTTCTGAGCGGTGAGGTTGCTGCTGCAGGTGCCAGCAGGCAAATCACTGCAGACGAGCCACACTGGGCATTATGGACTGCATGGTTCATGTCCCCAGGGAGCGGGGTGTCCTGTCCTTCTGGCGGGGTGACCAGGCCCATGCCATCAGGTCCCTCCCCACCCAGCTTCTCAACCTCCCTTCACAGATTAACGCAAGCACATCTGCCTGGCTGCTGAGGACAAGAGGGAATCTGGCATCAGGTAGTGCTGCTGGGGCCACAACCTTGTTTTGTTTCTCCTCTCAATTTTGCCCACACCTGTCTAACTACTGATGTGGACACATGAGCTGAAAGGGAATTCAGAGGCCTCATGGCTCGATTGGCAAAATCTTATGGGACTGAGGGCCTGTACCCAGGAGTTCATGTGTCTTTGCAGGGTATTCTCATCCCCCCAGCTGCCTACTTGGGCATCTATGACTCTGCAAAGGGAAGGCTTCCAGATCCCAAGAATATGCACATCTCCATCCGCTGAACAGTTGCACAGTCTGTCCCAGTGCTTGCTGCCTTGACTTCCTATCCCTTTGACACTGTTGGTCCCCGTGCAGTCAGGGCGCAGAGGAGCTGACTCCATGTGCACGGGCGTGCTTGACTGCTGGAGGGAGACTGGCCGCTGGGAAGAAGCCACAGCTGTGTGCAAGGGTGCTCGCATGGTCCACTCTTCTCAGAGGCATGTGAGGTGCTGTTGTGCTTGTGTGAGGAGATCGCCCAGTTCAACAGATATGTTGTATTATATGATATCTCATGAGCATTCTTGACGCACTGTTGGATGTCAGTTGATCAATGGCAACTATTTACTGGTTGAAAATAGGAAACAATAATACTTAACTGACCAATCTTCTCCTAAAGCCATTTCCATGATGATGGGACTCAACCAAATTTCATATATATATGTGATTTTATTTATTTAGGGAATGTTGGAGGAAGCAGAGGGAGAGAGAGACTCTCAAGCAGATTCAATAGTGAGCATGGAACCCTGGGGCTTGGTCTCACGACCCTGAGAGCACAACATAAGCCAAAATCAAGAGTTCGACACTCAACCAATGGAGGCACCCAGGTGCCTCTCAATTGTATTTTTTTATTTCAGTCACTCTTGATAAAGAAATTCAAAGAAATAAAATATATTTGAAATTTTAAAAACATTTCTAAAGAATTTTCCAAAATGCTTCTATCATTATACTCTTCCACAAACTGTGCATGGAGGATGCAGTTGCCCCTCCATTCTCACCAACACGTGACATTATCATCTCGCAGAACTGTCGCCATTCTACCAGATTTTGTCTCCCATTCCCTGGTGTGCTCACCATGTGGCAGAAACCACCTGATATCTACTCTCCAGTTTGCACAAAGGGGAAAGAGCACATGGGGGTCGAGGAGTTTCTTGACAGAATGTTATTCAGAAGACGCACCTGTCCTTTCCGCCCCCATCCCTGACTGACTTGGGCTGCAAGTCCACAGGTTGCCATAAGAGAAACAGTGAAATGTGCTTTTCATTTGGGCAGCCACTTCAGCATCTTTAATCTTGAAGTTAACTAATTAAAAAGAAAGAAGAATGGGTACTTACAGATAATTATCATATTCCTTCAGACTTTCAAAACATGTTACACTTTTCCTTTTACACTTTCCTTTTACACTTTTCCTTCTAATATTTTCCTTTTCCAATATTCTAAGATTTGTAGATAGAAAGCAAACTGATGTTGTCCTATTCATTTAAAAACCAAAGGCAACTGAATAACTTAATATATTTTATACCTTTGTGTGATCCAAGATAGTGTTTCCCTACAGGAAGACACAAAGAAACAAAGAGAAAAAGAAAAAAAAAAAAGAAAAGAAAAGATAAGTTAAGAAAAAGAGAAGAAAGGAATAGAAAAAAGAAAAGAAAAGGAAGGGTTATCCCTGTGTATCTATTCTTGAATAATGAAATAATAGTATTAGTGGGAAACTTCAGAAAGACCCATCCAGGTGATAGTGGTCTTCTCCACAATGCTCCATAATGAACAATTATATTTTGTTCTTCAGATATTTTAAATCTGTGGAATGGAATTTCTTATAAGGCAGCCATTCCAGTTCCAGGCAATTCAAAGTGATAAGTGGATTATTAAAATTGAGCTAATAATCATGATCATTTAATATTCATTACTGTCAAATGATACTTTTATTAATTATTTTAGTTAAAGACTAATGTCTCATTTTGGCCCTTTCCAAAACATAGAATCTGGTGGGTTGTTTTGTAGTTTTAAAAAAAAATCAGATTAGGAGTGCCTGGGTGGCTCAGTAGATTAAGGCCTCTGTCTTTGACTCGGGTCATGATCTCAGAGTCCTGGGATCGAGCCCCACATCGGGCTCTCTGCTCAGCAGGGAGCCTGCTTCCCTCTCTCTCTGCCTGCCTCTCTGCCTGCTTGTGATCTCTCTCTCTGTCTGTCAAATAAATAAATAATATCTTTAAAAAAATCAGATTAGCATTTTTTTCAATTAATATAAAAATAGTTATGTTTGTTATTTTGATTAATATGATAGTATTGCGTAAAAACATCAGCCACAGGGGCGCCTGGGTGGCTCAGTGGGTTAAAGCCTCTGCCCTCGGCTCAGGTCATGGTCTCAGGGTCCTGGGATCGAGCCCCGCATTGGGCTCTCAGCTCTGCAGGGAGCCTGCTTCCCCCTCTCTCTCTGCCTGCCTCTCTGCCTGCTTGTGATCTCTCTCTCTCTCTCTGTTAAGTAAATAAATAAAATTAAAAAAAAAAAAACTTAAAAAAAAATCAGCCACAGCAACTCCTTTCAGGACATGTCTCCAAGGGCAAAGGAAACAAAAGCAAAAATGAACTTTTGGGACTTCATCAAGATAAAAAGCTTCTGCACAGTGAAGGTTACAGTCAACAAAACAAACAGGCAACCCACAGATTGGGAGAAGATATTCGCAAGTGACTACAGACAAAGGTTTGATATCTAAGATCTATAAAGAACTCCTCAAACTCAACACTCACAAAACAGATAATCACGTCAAAAAATGGGCAGAAGACATGAACAGACACTTCTCCAAAGAAGACATACAAATGGCTAACAGACACAGGAAAAAATATTCATCATCATTAGCCATCAGGAAGATTCAAATCAAAACCACACTGAGATATCACCTTACACCAGTTAGAATGGCCAAAATCAACAAGACAGTAAACAACAAATGTTGGAGAGGATGTGGAGAAAGGGGAACCCTCTTCCACTGTTGGTGGGAATGCAAGTTGGTGCAGCCACTTTGGAAAACAGTGTGGAGATTCCTCAAGAAATTAAAAATAGAGCTACCCTATGACCATATAATTGCACTACTGGGTATTTACCCCAAAGAAGCAGATGCAGTACAAAGAAGGCCCACATGTACCCCAATGTTCATAGCAGGAATGGCCACAATCACCAAACTGTGGAAAGAACCAAGATGCCCTTCAACAGATGAATGGATAATGAAGATATGGTTCATATATACAATGGAATATTATGCCTCCATTAGAGAGGATGACTACCCAACTTTTGTATCAACATGGATGGAACTGGAAGAGATTATGCAGAGTGAAATAAGTCAAGCAGAGAGAGTCAATTATCTTATGGTCTCACATGTAGAGCATAAGGAAAAACATGGAGTACACTGTGAGAAGGAAAGGAAGGGTGAATTGGGGGGAAATCGGAGGGGGAGATGAACCAAGAGAGACTGTGGACTCTGAGCAACAAACTGAGGGTTTGGGAGGATCGGGGGTAGGAGGTTGGATGAGCCTGGTAGTGGGTATTGGGGAGGGCACATATTGCATGGAGCACTGGGTGTGGTGCATAACCAATTAATCTTTTAAAACTGAAAAAATAAAAGTATTTGGGGGAAAAATAAATCTCAGATTAGCATGTTTTTTTCAATTAATATAAAATAGTTATGTTTGATTAATATGATACTATTGAGTAAAAATAATTACTTTTGATAAAAGTTTCTGAGATGTTAACCTTTCCATAATTTATTCTAAAATACAAACTCTTGGGACTCCTGGGTGGCTCAGTTGGTTAAGTGTCTGACTTTTGATTTTGGATCAGGTCATGTTTTCAGGGTCTTGGGATAGAGCCCCATGTTGGGCACTGTGCTCAGCAGGGAGTCTGCTTGTCTCTCTCTCCCTTGCTCCTTCACCTACTCAGACATCTTCTCTCTCTCTCAAATAAATGACTCTTTAAAAATAAATAAATAAATGAAATAAAATACAAATTATTATAACTCTAGCAAAGTTAATGAAAGTTGTGATGAAGTAATAAATTACTAAGCCAAAATCAAGTGCCTGATATTTTCCTTTAAAATAAGTCACTTCTGAATACTGCATTGACTATTTCAGGTATCTAGAGTACTATTTGGTCAATAAATATATGATTGAAATTCTCTGCATAATACCTTGTAGGATTAAGTGTAGCTTCCAAATTACTTAATTTACAACCAATGTAAAGCTTAACTACTCCAATGAGGTCTTGTTGGATTTGAGGGTCTAAGTAAATTCCTGATATAAATGCAGAGGTCTTTAACTCGTTCCGAAAATTCAACCTACTTTGCCGACTTACTTTGAGGGCTTTAGGATGTTGATTAAAACAGAACCCAATTCACAGGTTTAGGAACTCCCTTTCAGAATTCTAGGATTTTCTTGAATAATATATACAGAGCCCACATGCCTTCTCTGATGAATTTGTTATATATTTTAGTACCCAAAAATTTTTCTGTAAACTAAAATGTGATTTAATCATGGGTATCACTATCAAAAATAATTTCATTCTGTGTTTTTTTTTAAAGATTTATTTATTTACTTCAGTGAGAGAGAATGGGAGAGGAAGAGAAGGGGTAGAGGGAGAGGGACGACCCTGAGATCATGACCTGAGTCAAAACCAAGAGTCAGATGTTTAACCGACTGAGAAATCCAGGTGCCCCTCATTCTTTATAGTATTTGGTAATTCCA
The DNA here is from genome assembly GCA_028533885.1 of Nasua narica. Taxonomy (NCBI): domain Eukaryota; kingdom Metazoa; phylum Chordata; class Mammalia; order Carnivora; family Procyonidae; genus Nasua; species Nasua narica. The sequence goes on from CM052812.1 coordinate 435,633, forward strand.
ATTATTACAAAGTCTCTGGAAATAATTTTTCCATATTTTTATATAAATTATTTTATTTTCATTTAAATTAAGAATAAATGTAAGCCGTGCTATTATGAATGATACATAAGCTATAAGAAGACACTTACCATCATTAGTCATTATGGAAATGTAATTTTAAACCATAGTGAGATAATACTATACACTTATTAGAATGGCTAAAAACAATAGTAGCCATAATAAAGTGACAATATTGAGTACTCATGAACCCATGGAACAACAAAAATTGTCATGCTTTCCTGATGGAAATGCAAGATAGTACAACAACTGCAGAGAATAATTTTGTCAGTTCTTTACTACGTGAAAAATCCATCCCAGCAATCCAACTTCTAGGTATCAATCCAAGAGTAATGAAAGTGCTTGTCTATATAGAGACTTGTATGAGAATGTTTTAGCAGGTTTATTCACAAACCCAAGACTGGAAATGAAAGGAGGTGGATAAACAAATGGTGATATATATGAAAATACTACTCAAAGTTTTTAAAAAGCAATCAGTTATGATACAGGACATAACACAGACAAATCTCAGAAGCGTTACAGTACAAGATGAAAGTCAATTTTATGCCAATAAATTAGGTAAACCTGGGTGAAATAGACAAATTCCTAAAGGACACAAATGATCACAGCAAACTCCAGAAGAAATAATGTGAATATACATATAAGAAGTAAAGAGATTAAAATAATAACATTTCCCACACAAATAAATGGCTTCACTGGTGAATTCTGCCAAATGTTTAAAGAAATATTAATACCAATAATAATAAAGAAAACTATTACACTTGGGGAGCCTGAGTGGCTGGCATCTGCCTTCGACTTCAGTCATAATCCAGGGGTCCTGAAATCAAGCCCCCTATCGGGCTCCCTGCTCAGCGGGAAGCTGCTTCTCCCTCTCTCTCTCTGCCTCTGCCACTCTCCCTACTTGTGCTTTCACTGTCACATAAATAAATAAACAAAATCTTAAAAAAAAAAAAAAAAACTATTGCACCTAAGGAACAAGTCTAGCAATTTGCAGAATACAAGTTATAAAAAGTAATTAAGTGCTGATAAATGTTACAGCATAATGAACCATGAAAACGCAGTGGTCCATGATAGAAGTCAGGCACAAAAGGCCACATGTTGGACGATCCCATTTGTATACAAGGTTGTGCGGAGACCTTGAGAGTGAATCAGTGGTTGCCAGGGACTGAGGCGGAGGGGAAGACAGGATGAGGGCTGATGGCCTGTGGGCGCAGGGTTTAGTTCTTCAGCGGTGAAAATGTGTTTGAACTGTGTGTGGTTATGGTGGCACAACTTTGTGAATATACTAAAAGAAGCCAAATTATGAGCTTGTACAACGTTGGGGCTCCCGGGTGGCTCAGTCGGTTAAACGTCTGCCTTCTGCCCTGGTCGAGCCTCATGTTGGGTTCCCTGCTCAGGAAGGAGTCTGTTTGTCCCTTTATCCCTCCCTGGCTGCTTGTTGTCAATCTCTTTCTCTCTCTCTCAAATAATAAATAAAATCTTTTAAAAAGATGTGAATTTCATGGTATGTGATTTATATTTCAATGATAAAAGATAGTAATAAGAATAATAAACAGCAGTTTTAATGATTGACCTTCCTCAGGGCAGGCCAGAGATCTTGTTCCTTCCTTCCTTATTGATAGTTGGTATTACCTACTTTAACATTTTGCCATTCTTCCTGGTGGAAAAGGTATTTCATTGTGGTTTTATTTTGCATCTTACTAATCATTATGAATCTCTAGTTTGGTTTATTAGACATCAGTGTCCTCCATTCATAAATCTGTTCATAATTTCCCTTCTGCATTACTTTTCTTTTGCATGCGATGTCTTTTAAGCTGTCATTAATAGCTATTTTTACATGTGATGCAAATAAATTCTCTAATTTTTACATGTATATCAGTTTGTATCATGCCCTGTAATAAGTGAAAGAGTTTGATTTTTTTTTTTAAGATTTTTTTAATTTGTTTGAGAGACACAGAGAGAACATGAGCAGGCGAGAAGTAGTCTCCCTGCTGAGCAGGGGGCCCGATGTGACACTCTATCCCGGGACCCTGAGATCATGATCTGAGCGGAAGGCAGACGGTTAACCAACTGAGCACCCAGGCACCCCTATGTAGGTCTTCTTTTTAGTCTTTCTATAAATATGTTTGTTCCCCCCACTTGCCCCTAGGACTTTAAATAGCTTTTTTAAAAAATGACCACTTTCTATTTTATATGTTGTTTTGTTCTTTGTATTTGCCTCTTACCTTTGAAAATCTATTTTTGGTCTAGAGCAATGTAATTAAGTTTTGTACATTTGTCCTATTTCTAAATAGCAATACTAAAATTTCTTAATTAAAATAAGTCTGTGTAGACTGTATGTAATCTACTGATAATCACAGTTTGATTTATTTCTTTTCATCTCCACAGTGTCATTTATTTGTATATTTTTGGTTGTCTGGTTTGGTTAACTTAATTAGACCAGCTAGTAATTCATATAACGTTGTATAAAAGGATAGTGGCCTCCACACCCTGTTTCCTGATTTTAAAATGTTTCACTAATATTTATGATACTCCAGTGGGTTTTTGTTGCTAAGACCAATTCAGAATAGAACTCTCCCAAACTAGGTGTGGAAGTGGAAACAAGATTCACTTTGTAGGAAGACGCTATTTGTCCAACAGCTACCAGAACAAAGCCATACAGATGAAACATTGAGGTTCCAGGAATTTCCAGGAAAGTATTTTATCTTAAGCTTTGTTATCTTTATCTCATCCAGTATTTCAAAATCCCTTAGAATTGAGGATAATGTCTAATCCAAACAAAGTTCCTATGTTTCTTAAGAACCTACTGTGTGCTAATTATGATAATACGATGATGCTTCCTGCCAAGAATTGGCGAAGACAAATATAGTTTAGCTCGAAGTAACATTTCTGTTGAATAAGTAGCCCATCCTCAAATTATTTCCTTTTGACATTATGTGAGATCATTCATAGTATAGTATGTTCATCTGCTGACATTTCCCAGGACTTACCTTTACTTTCATTCTCCCTGAATTAATTGTTCTACATGTTTTCATGTTCAACTGATTATTGAATCAGTGGGGTAGAAGGAATCATAAGAGAGGCCCAGAGGGGCACAGAGCCATGCTCAAGGTTAAACATCTAGTTTTGCCTGGAGATTGCATATTTCTTATCTCCCACAATGCCATTTCTCCTCACAGATCTCTGTTATTATTAAACAGTTTGTTGAGGGATTATTTTGTGCCAGATGCATGAAAGATTTTTTTATGCATCACCACAATTAATCCCCACAACTGGTTCTTTATCTTTTAAAAAATTTACGTATGAGCAGGCATTGAGAGAATTTGCTTACATAGTCCCCAGAGTCAACTAGCCTCTCAAAGGTGGGGTGGGGATCTAGGCAATCCAATTTCATTGTTCCCACTCTTCCCTCCTTTGCTGTGAAGAATGACTTCTACACATTTCTTTATTTCATACATATATAAATACCAATTCAGAAGCCCAATTTTAAATAATTATTGCAGTATGAAACTAGTACACTTACACTGATGGATTAAAAAATGCTGGGGCACCTGGGTGGCTCAGTGGGTTAAGGCCTCTGCCTTCGGCTCGGGTCATGATCTCAGGGTCCTGGGATCGAGCCCCGCATCGGGCTCTCTGCTCAGCAGGGAGCCTGCTTTCCCCCCCCTTCTCTCTGCCTGCCTCTCTGCCTGCTTGTGATCTCTCTCTGTCAAATAAATAAATAAAATCTTAAAAAAAAAAAAAATGCTTGCACCTTGATTTGAGCCAGTATTAAGGATTAGAATATAAGAAAGTAGAGTTCATAGTCACACCAGCTTATTCCAGTTATGAAAATCACCCCCAAAAAACTATTATTAGCTTTTACTCATAGAATATTTTTATACATAATACTTTCAAGGTGCATTGATTTAGGGTTGGCACATACACAATCTGCATGGCAGGGCTACCGTTCTATTAGGCCTTCCAGGGGCAGTGGGATTAAGGAAAGGTCCTACCGAACTTTCCAATAAACACTACATACAATTAACTCCCAGTCAAAATGAGGGCCTTGATAAAGGCCTACTACAATTTTTTTCTCTCCCAACATTTTTGTATTTGATGCAGATGATACACTTTTAGCTGGATCTCTAGTAGAGTAGACTCTCCAGTTAAAGACATTTATTTTGAAAATTTTGCTTCCTTGTCTAATCCAATTGCCTTTTCCCTGATTCTTTCTTGATGTGGGCCATCAGTGTCAAGTCCTGTCTCCAAACTCACCTCAACATGGTTTTGCAGCCCTAGCTAATACTCTCCATAGTGATATTTTCGTGAGACATATTGTCAATAACATGTATCAAGTTACAGTTCCATATGCTAGAGAAAGATCAGACAGAGAAAATGGAACGTTTTACCTAGGTTTTATTTATTTTATTATTTTATTTTATTTTATTTTTTTAAGATTGTATTTATTTATTCGACAGAGAGAGAGAGATCACAAGTAGGCAGAGAGGCAGGCGGGGGGTCGGGGGAAGCAGGCTCCCCGTTGAGCAGAGAGCCTGATGCGGGGCTTGATGCCAGGACCCCAAGATCATGACTTGAGCTGAAGGCAGCTGCTTAACCCACTGAGCTAGCCAGGTGCCCCTCCAGGTTTATTTTAGATACTGAATTTCCTCTTTTACTGCCGTAGATGATTTGTCCTTAAGCCTTTGCCACCTGTGAAATAATAAGAAACATGCAAATTGGTCTCTGTCTCATTGTTCCTACACAGAACTCTTAAAACTCTTAAAAATAGAGATGGTAGGAGAATCTCTTCTAAAACTTAGTCATCAGTTCCAGATGCAAAGGTCCTAAAAATCTTATCATTTTCTAAGAAGTCATAAGAGCATGGGGAGCATCTTTTGTTCTAATATTTGACCTTGACCCTGGGGTTCCTGACACAGGGCTCAAATCTCTTGGAACTTCCTAGGAGATAGCAATGTTTTTTGTTTTACTGTAGTTACGCTTGGCAGGCTCCTGGATGGGCCTGGTCATCCATGACTAGAAGCTTAACATTTTTAGCCCCACTGCCCATTGTCCAGAGAGGAGAGGAGGACAGGAAATGGAGGTAATTCTCAATCATGCCTATGTGATCAAGCTTCCATAAAACCCCCACACGTGCAGGATTTGGAGAACTTCTGGGCTGGTGAACACGTCCACGCACTAGAGGATGGCATACCCCAGCTCCATAGGGATAGAAGCTGTAGATCTTTCAGGCCTTTCCCTAAGTTGCTTCTTCATCTGACTGTTCATCTGTGCCCTCTATCATAACTTTTTCTACATAATAACCTGGCAAATATAAATGTTTTCTTGAGTTCTGTTAGCTGTTCCAGCAAATAATGGAATCCAAGAGAGAGGTCATTGAAACCTTTCATTAGTAGCCAAATTGGAGAGCAGTTGTGAGTAACCCGGGGAGCCACTGCTGGTGATAAGAATCTGCTTCTCTGGGACTGAGCCCCTCCCTGTGGGCTCTGTGTTAACTCCACTTAATGTTATAATTGTATCAAATTGAAGAACACCCACTGGTGTTCAGAATTCCTTTGTGTGGGAAAACAAGTAAATAACAACATACTTAGTTTCAGACTGTGGGGATAGTCGGAGGGTGAAGGAGAGATACTGGGGAAGCAAATGTTTCCTATGCCACCTTTCAGTTGATGAGTGCCGGTCAAGTATCAACTTTACTATCTGCTGCTTGTTTTCTTAGCAACCAGCTCTTCTCTGTCATCAGCTGAGTCGTAATCATTACTAGCTCCAAATCAGCTCATCATTTACTAAATTAGCTTCTCTGCAAAATGCCTGAAGATAGCCCAATATCAGTTAGGGTCCTAACAAAGCAAAGTGTAAATATACATGGATAGTTTTTCCCTTAAGATGACTATTTATTAACACCCTACATGGCTTAACCAGGAGGCTAACCAGGTCTTCAATGCTTACCTCTTTCCTATTGTATTCTTTTCAGACTTCTTAATGATTGCTGTGCACATTTCTATACTTTTTAGTCTCAGATTCCTTGTGTTGTCTAAAAATATATTAATAATTATTTCTATTATAAATACTTGTTACCCGTAAGTGCTAAAATCTTTTTCTGTATCTAAAAAATTTAAAGTTAAACTGTATTATATCTCAGATGTTCTATTGATTTTGCCCAGATAAAGTGACCAGTTATACATTGCACCTTCCACTTTTAGTTCTGAGAAAATACGAGGCTAATTTAAATTTTCAACCCTAAGCAGAATAATATTGCATTGTACTTCTCAATTTATTTAGGAAATAATATTCAAACTCCTAATTATTTTATTAGTCTATTATATGATAGAGATGATCCTGAAAGCAGAAAATAATATAGAAAGCAGCAGGTTTTACCTCTGGGGTCATTTATGAAGTCAGTGTGAGAGTGCTCTGCATATAAACTATGATTATTGTCAAGAACATGCAGATAATATGAGTGAAACATAACACAGTTAAAGTCCACTTCCTTCCAGCTGATGAGACACTTTCTGGAGGTGAATGTTCTGGTATTTGTTATGCAGACGCTAGCGGTGCTCTCAGCCCCTTGCTCCATGTGGCAGTTTGCTTCTCCAAGACCCACAGGAAAGCTTCTCCCACTTTCAGTCTCTCTCTTCATGACAGGTCCAGTGTCCCGCAGCGTTCACCTCATTAGGTCAAACCCATCCAGGATATGCTTTTGTGTAAAGTCAACTGATTTGAGATGGTAATGGTACCCGCACTTCCTTTTGGCTTTGTTGTGAGGTGTGTGTGACTGAAGCGCCAGAGGGACATTCCTTTAAAAGGTAGTGCTAGAAATATCCCATGAAGCTCCATACTGGAATCTTCTTCAGAAGCAATCCAGAACATTAAGAAACAATGATAAATTTATAATTTATACTTCCTAAGCTATATTTTCTATTATATTTTTCTTGTCATATATTTTAATTATAGTTTATCTCATGAGTTAGATTTGTCTTCTGCTACTTTAGTTTCCTTAAGAAAATATGTAGATGAAAGTTTGCACTTAAGTGCTTATGTCTTTGCCACAGAAAGTTCTGGCATTTAGCCATACAGACTAGTGCTATTAAAGAATGTCCGATGATGAAAAAATAACCAACTGAATTTAATAGCAACACTTTAAATGGATCCAAACTGTAAAAGCAATTTCTTATGCTTAATTACTTTTCCACAACTGCAAGGTACTTAGACACTCTTACTCTAAATATTGTAGTTGTGTGCATTCATTTGCAGCATTTCTGCCAAGGCTTATTCAAATGTCTTTCCTGGTATCTTTAGGTGATACAAGCTATGGCATCATTTTAATGCCCATTTCAAAAAGTTTTGTATAGGTTCTATAACACACGATAGTACAGACAGATTCTTTTCCTGCCTTTTCATTCTAATACTTTTATTTTTTTCATTTAGGTTTATTTTTGTTGATTTTTAATATTAGAATGAGTAGCATTTGAAAACCACTATTCCTTACAAATGTTTCCTTTTTCTGTCATTTGTTTTCTTAATTACTGCTTGTGTTTTCTAAACAACGCGTTTTTCTTTTTGTCTTTTTCTTTATATAATTTCAAATTTATGTAAAGTATCAACAATTCCCTCAAGTCTTTATCCAGACTCACTACTTTCAAGTATTTTTCCTATTTGCTTTATTATACATATTATAAACACCAGAATGACAGTTACAGACATCATAATCCATTACCTGTAAGTGTCTCAGGGTATATTTACTAAGAAAGATACTCTCCCATAAGAAATCACAGTACAATTATCAAAAAATACATTGACATGAGTATTCTCCAATCCATAGGCTATATTCAAATTCTGCAATATCTCCAATAATGCTTTTCATTTTTATTTTTTTTATCCAGTATCCAAGTCACTATCACATATTGCATTTCTTTCTCTCCTTAATCTCAATAATCTAGAACAATTCCTTAGCCTTTCAAAGTTACTTTGTAGAATGGTCTCAGTATCCTCCTGATGAGACTTAGTCAATGTGTTCTGAGCAGGACACTATTGAAATAGTGCTGTGCCATTTCCAGGGCATCATGTAAGAGGCAGTGTGTCAATTTCATTACTGGCAATGTGCACTTGGATGACTTGGTTGAGAGCATGACCTCTGGCTTTCTCCATTGTGTAGTCACTACTTTGCCCTTGGTAATTAACAAGTAATTTTTGAGGAGATACTGTGTATTTTTACAGATGTATTTTATTCATCTAATTCAACTAATCCTCTAGTTTTAGCTTTATTGATGATTCTTGCTTGACTCAATTGTAGATACTAAAATAGTAATTTCTTAATCTCTTATAAATAAATAAATAAATAAATAAATAAATAAATAAATCTCCTATGTTTTCTACTTTTATTAGTTGGCCTTCTACCATAAGGAAGGGCATTCTCTTCTTTCTTAATTATTTATTTTAATTAATTAAGTAATTGGTTATATCAACATGGACTCATGATCATAATTTATGCAATGAGTTGTAATACATTAATATTATTAAGAATTCTGATGCTCAGCTTTTATCAGATTTAGGTGGTCAGAGGTCTTCTAGCTTTCTCCTGTTCGTCACTCATATTCCCATGATTTCTTGACCTCCTCTTATACTTAACGGTGCAACCAAATATTTCTCTTTTTTTTTTCATTCTTTAAATGCTCTTCTTTTTTTTTTTAACTTTAATTTTTTCAGTGTTCCAAGATTCATTTTTCATGTTCCACACCCGGTGCTCCGTGCAATACATGCCCTCCTCAATACCCACCACCAGGCTCACCCAATCCCCCAACCCCCTCCCCTCCAAAACCCTTAGTTTGTTTATCAGAGTCCACAGTCTCTCATGTTTCATCTCCCCCTCCTGATTTCTCCCAATTCACCCCTTCTTTCCTTCTCCCAATGTCCTCCATCTTTTCCTTATGCTCCACACATAAGTGAAACCATATGCTAATTGACTATTTATGCTTGACTTATTTCATTCCACATAATCTCTTCCAGTCCCATCCATGTTGATATAAAAGTTGGGTATTCATCCTTTATGATGGAGGCATAATATTCCATTGTATATATGGACCATGTCTTCTTTATCCATTTGTCTGTTGAAGGGCACCTTGGCTCTTTCCACAGTTTGGTGATTGTGGCCATTGCTGCTATGAACTTTGGGGTACATGTGGGCCTTCTTTGTACTGCATCTGCTTCTTTGGGGTAAATACCCAGTAGTGCAATTATATGGTCATAGGGTAGCTCTATTTTTAATTTCTGGAGGAATCTCCACACTGTTTTCCAAAGTGGCTGCATCAATTTGCATTCCCACCAACAGTGGAAGAGGGTTCCCCTTTCTCCACATCCTCTCCAACACTTGTTGGAGTCAACAGGAGTCTTATTGATTTTGGCCATTCTAACTGGTGTAAGGTGGTATCTCAGTGTGCAGAATGGCAGTAGGAACCAAGATCTGAGAGGAGAGCTATCAGCATTATTAAAATGTCCATCCTAAACCTGAAACAAATAGAAATTTAAAAAAAAATGTCTATCCTACCCAAAGCCACCTATAAATTCAATGCAATCCTTATGAAAATTCCAATGGCATTTTTCACAGAAATAGAAAAAAAAATCCAAAAATTTGTATATAACCACAAAGACTCCAAATAGTTAAAGCAATCTTGATAAAAGCTTGCTTTTAAAAAAGATATCAGACATCTTTTATTTAAAAAATAAAAGAAGATATCAGACATCCTGATTCCACAGTATATTACAAAGCTATAGTGATCAAACTGTATAGTACTAACATAAAAACACACAGAGATGAGTGGAACACAATTGAGAGCCCAGTAATAAACCCACACATATATGGTCATCTAGTATTTGACAAAAGAGCCAAGAATAGTTAATGGGGAAAAAATAGTCTCTTCAAAAATGATATTGGTAAAACTGGATAACCACATGCAGAAAAATGGCATTGAATCCTTATCTTATTCCACTAGACAAAAATTAATATGAAATAAGTTAAAGACTTAAAAATAAAGCTGAAACCATAAAACTCCTTGATATTGGTCTGGGCGTTGATTTTTTGGATACGACACCAAAAACACTAGCAATAAAACAAAATAAACACATAGAACTACAAACTAAAGAGTTTCTGCACAAGCAAAAGAGACCATCAACAAATGAAAAGGCAACGTACAGAGTGGGAAAGAATATTTGCAAACCATCTATCTAATAAGAGGTTAATATCCAAACTATATAAAGAACTCATTCAACTCAACAGCAAAAAAACAAATGACCCAGTTGAAAAATGGGCACAGATGTGAATAGACATTTTTCCAACATGATATACAAATGGCCAACAGATTCGTGAAAAGATTAGTTCAGTATCACTAATCATCAGGGAAATGCAAATCAAAATCACAATGAAATATCACCTCACACCTGTCGAAAAGACAAGAGATAACAAGTGCTGGCAAGGATGTGGATAAAAAGGAATGCTTGTACTCTATTGGTTGGAACGTAAATTGGTCCAGCCACAGAATAAAAGTTTCTCAAGAAATTAAAAACAAAACTGCAGTATGGTCCAGTAATCTGACTTCTGGGTATATATTTGAAGGAAGTGAAATCACTATCATATACAAAGAGATAGATGCAGCAGCATGTCCATTACAGCATTATTTACAACAGTGAAGACATTGAAACAACTTAAGTGTCCACCAAAGAATGAAGAAGAAGAAGGAAATCCTGTCATTTGCAAATAACATCAATATGTTGAAGGCATATGCTTAGGGAAATAAGTATGACTGAGAAAGACTAAGACTGTATAGTCAATCTAACTTAGATGTGGAATCTAAAAAAACTTTGCTCTTGGGATGCCTGGTTGGCTCATTTGGTTAAACATCTACCTTCAGCTCAGGTCATGACCTCCAGTTCCTTGGGATGAAGTCCTGAATCAGGCTCCCTGCTCAACGGGGAGTCTGCTTCTCACTTTCCCTCTGCTCCTCCCTATGCTTATACTCTTTCTCTGTAAAATAATAAATACATTCTTAAAAAATAAGAATAAAAATTAAAAAATTGTACTCAGAGTAGATAGGTGATTGCCAGGGATGAGGGGTGAAGAGAGCAGAGGAAATGGATTAATGTGGTCAATGATACACACTTCCAATTATCAGATTAATATGTTTGGGGGTCCTGTTTGACAGCCTCATGGATAGAGTTAATATTGTACCATATACTTAAATGTTGCTTAGGTAGAAAATCTTAGATGTTCTCACCATACACACACAAAAGGTATGTGATGTTATGGTCGTTTGAATCAACCTTATTGTGGCAATCATGTATAATATATATTATTATGTATATTTGATGAATATATCAAAATGATCAAATTATCATGTTGTACACTTCAAATTCAAACAGTAGTATATGTCAATTTTATCTTATTAAGGATGGAAAATAAAGAGAAAACCTGGCTCCAATTTTTCTCATAATAATGACTCACTCAATTGTGAAATATGTAGTAGTTTTAGATTTTCTAACCTATACCAATGAAAAAATAACTAGAGTTCAATAATTGTGTATGCTCTTTCTATATTTAAAGTGAGAATTGGGGCACCTGGGTGGCTCAGTGTGTTAAGCTTCTGCCTTCAGCTCAGGTCATGGTCTCAAGGTCCTGGGATCGTCCCCGCATCGGGCTCTCTGTTTAGCGGGGAGCTTGCTTCCCCCTCTCTCTCTGCCTGCCTCCCTGCCTACTTGTGATCTCTCTCTCTCTCTGTCAAATAAATAAATAAAAATCTAAAAAAAAATAAAGTGAGAATATACAAATATTATTATATTCAAAATCAAGTTATTTTTTGATAAAATTTGAAATAACTAGTCACATGCAACTTTATCACTTTAGGCATTAGTTGAACAATTGAAGGTGAAACCCTGAAAGAAATTATAAAGTAATTAAAGGGCTTTTTAAGGAGGAAGAATCTTTCATCCTCCTGGCAGCCTGCTAAGACAGGCGAGAGACACCTGGAAAAGGAGAACCAACATTTGTTTTATTGGTGATTAATCTGCCCATTCAAAGTTTAATGATTCCAGTGAATTGTGTTTGCACAAAAATTAAAGTCTCAGTCCACATGGTCTGTAGCCTTCTTATCTACTTGTAGAGGTAAATGAAAATTTTTAGGGTTATGAGCTGTCACACCAATGAAAGCTTGCTGAAAAAAACTTTTTCCCTCACTGTTTATCACAGGGCAGCTGTAGCTACAACTGCATGTTCTGTGGGCTATGTTTTGGATCTTCTGATGCACTTTAGAGATGGCTTGTTGTCTTCACGAGAATTCTTATTTTCATATTCCTAATAGCAAGTATTGAGATCTAAAGGGTGTTTGATAAAGGCCTCATCAGTTACTCTGTGCTTGACAGTCCGGAGATGGATATTCTCAAATAGAAAATAGGTATCTGTCATGGAATATTTCATCCTACACCCTCAGTAACTTGCAATTTTTATGTTTGGTTATATAAGCGGCATGCTGAGCCCAAGCTAATATGTTTTCCATCCCAAGTGGCACAGCTGCTTTCTTCCTCCTGCATTAAGCACTGAGCAGGTGGTGTTTTCTAATCATTTATGTTCATTCCATCTGCCTTCATGAGCAAGAAAGGTCTGAGATGGCTCACTGGCTCTTGTAGTCAAATGGTGATGAATAGAACAGCAAGAATCTGCTTTGACCCGGGGAGCATCTCATTTGAAAACCATGGCAACAGAGTGTGGAGGTGAGGCTTAGCCCTCTCCTCTGTCATCTAACAGCCATTGTCTTAACTCTGGTTATTATTGAGAAATGTTGGGCTGGAACATAAAATCAGTAGTGGAAGTGGCAGGATATTTTCTTTGGTTAAAAAAGACAGTTTATCAATGATAATTTACAAATACTTAATTTTTTATATCATTAGAAAAGTATGGAAGGTAAAAATAATGCACATTCCATGCTCAGGGTGTCAAAAAGTATCTCTACTTGTGGTTAGAGCTTTATATACAATGATACTGACTTTCTCATCCAGTCCTATCAACTGAAAGTGTCTCTTTTTTTAATTCCCTTATTTCCACTTAAAGGATGCAATTAGGAACAAATAGACATCACACTTAATGAAAAGGGTATTGACTACCAGATCTTATGGGCCTTTTAAAAATGTATTATGAAGAAGATAAGCTGACATCAGTTTGATTTTTGACACTTAATCACAGGCTGATGCCTATGTCCAAAGAAAAATGTAAATACAAGTCACTCTGAATGAAATCAAGCTTGATAAATAAGTTCATAAAAAAGAAAAGATGATCACCTTTGTGATTTCTTTGTTTTCTATTTCTCATACTTTGACATACTAAATATACCATTTTGAATTTACCTTATTTCTCTTGAAAGGGAGCACATATACCACTCCAAAATATGCCTTTTTGGCATAAAGATGATTTTGAACTGCTTTTTGAAATAAATCAATAAACAAAAGGAAATAGGTGCACCTATGTGGCTCAGATGCTTAAGCCTCTGCTTTTTTTTTTTTTTGTAATTAGTTTTTATTTTTTCAGTGTTCCAAGATTCATTGTTCATGTGTCAGACTCAGTGCTCCATGCAATACGTGCCCTCCCCAATACCCAACGCCAGGCTCACCCAGACCCCCACTGCTTCCCCTATAAAATTCTCAGTTTGTTTCTCAGAGTCCACAGTCTCTCATAGTTCATCTCCCACTCCGATTTCTCCTAATGCACCCCTCCTTTCTTTCCCCTAGTATCCTCCATGTTCTTCCTTAGGTTCCACATGTAATTGAAACAATATGAAAACTGACTCTCTCTGCTTGACTTATTTCACTCAGCATAATCTCTTCTGGTCCCATCCACATTGATACAAAAGTTGGGTGATTCATCCTTTCTGATGGAGGCATAATATTCCATTGTATATATGGACCATATCTTCTTTATCCATTCATCTGTTGAAGGGCATTTTGGTTCTTTCCACAGTATGGCGATTGTGGCCATTGCTATAATGAACATTGGGGTACATGTGGCCATTCTTTGTACTACATCTGCATCTGTGGGGTAAATACCCACTAGTGCAATTGCAGGATCATAGAGTTGCTCTATTTTTAATTACTTGAGAAATCTCCACACTGTTTTCCAAAGTGGCTGCACCAGCTTGCATCCCCACCAACAGTGGAGGAGGTTTCCCCTTTCTTCATATCCTCTCCAACATTTGTTGTTTACTATCTTGTTGATTTTGGCCATTTTAACTAGTGTAAGGTGGTATCTCAGTGTGGTTTTGATCTGAGTCTCCCACATGGCTAATGATGATGAACATTTTTTCATATGTCTGTTAGCCATTTGTATGTCTTCTTTGGAGAAGTGTCTGTTCATGTCTTCTGCCCATTTTTTGACATGACTATCGTTTTTGAGTGTTGAGTTTGAGGAGTTCTTTATAGATCTTAGATACCAGACCTTTGTCTGTAGTCATTTGCGAATATCTTCTCCCAATCTGTGGGTTGCCTGTTTGTTTTGTTGACTGCTTCCTTTGCTGTGCAGAAGCTTTTTATCTTGATGAAGTCCCAAAAGTTCATTTTCACTTTTGTTTCCTTTGCCTTTGGAGACATGTCCCAAAAGAAGTTGTTGTGGCTGATGTCGAAGAGGTTACTGCCTATGTTCTTCTCTAGGGTTTTGATAGATTCCTATCTCACATTGAGGTCTTTTAACCATTTCGAGTTTATATTTGTGTATGGTGTAAGAGAATGGTCAAGTTTCATTCTTCTATATATAGCTGTCCAATTTTTCCAGCACCATTTATTGAAGAGACTGTCTTTTTTCCACTGGATATTTTTTCCTGTTTTGTCAAAGATTATTTGACCATAGAGTTGTGGGTCCATCTCTGGGCTCTCTACTCTGTTCCACTGGCCTTTGTGTCTGCTTTTGTGCCAGTACCATACTGTCTTGGTGATCACAGTTTTGCAGTAAAGCTTGAAATTAGGCAGTGTGATGCCCCGAGCTGTGTTTTCTTTTTCAACATTTCTTTGGCAATTCGGGGTCTTTTCTGGTTCCATACAAATTTTAGGATTGTTTGTTCTAGCCCTTTGAAAAATGCCATGGAATTTTGATCAGGATGGCATTGAAAGTATAGATTGCTCTGGGCAGTATAGACATTTTAACAGTGTTTATTCTTCTGTTCCATGAGCATGGAATGCTTTTCCACCTTTTTGTGTCTTCTTCAATTTCTCTCATAAGTGTTCTGAAGTTCCTCAGGTATAGCTCCTTTCCTTCTTTTGTTAGGTTTATTCCCAGGTATCGTATGGTTCTTGGTGCTACAGTAAATGAAATCAATTCTCTAATTTCCCTTTCCATATTTTCATTGTTAGTGTATAGGAAAGCAACTGATTTCTGTGCATTGATTTTGTATCCTGACACATTACTGAATTGCTATATGAGTTCTAGAAGTTTGGGGATGGAGTCCTATGGGTTTTCCATATAAAGTATTATATCATCTGTGAAGAGAGAGAGTTTGACTTCTTCTTTGCCAATTTGAATATCTTTTATTTCTTTTTGTTGTCTGATTGGTGTTGCTAGTACTTCTAGTACTATGTTGAACAAGAGTGATGAGAGTGGGCATCCTTGTCGTGTTCCTGATCTCAAAGGGAAGGCTTTCAGCTTTTCCCCACTGAGAATGATATTTGCTGTGGACTTTTCACAGATAGATTTTATGAAGTTGAGGAATGTTCCCTCTATCCCTATACTTTGAAGAATTTTAATCAGGAATGGATGCTGAATTTTGTCAAATGCTTTTTCTGCATCCATCGATAGGACCATGTGGTTCTTCTCTCTTCTCCTGTTGATTTGTTCTATCACATTGATTGCTTTGAGAATCTTGAACTACCCTTGCATCCCAGGGATAAATCCCACATGGTCACGGTGGATAATCTTTGTAATGTGCTGTTGGATGCTATTAGCTAGGATCTTGTTGAGAATCTTGGCATCCATATTCATCAGGGATATTGGTCTGAAATTCTCCTTTTTGATGGGGTCTTTACCTGGTTTGGGGATCAGGGTAATACTGGCTTCATAGAAAGAGCCTGGAAGTTTTCCTTCTGTTTCTATTTTTGAAACAGTTTTAGGAGAATAGGTATTATTTCTTCTTTGAATGTTTGGTAGAATTCCCCAGGGAATCCATTAGGTCCTGGACTCTTGTTTTTTGAGATGTTTTTGGTCACTGTTTCAATCTCGTTACTAGATGTTGGTCTGTTCAGGTTGTCAGTTTCTTCCTGTTTCAGTCTTGGCAGTTTATAGGTTTGCAGGAATGCATCCATTTCTTCTAGGTTGCTTAACTTATTGGCACATAGCTGTTGATAATAATTTCTGATGATTGTTTCTATTTCCTTGGGAATAATCGTGATCACTCCCCTTTCATTCATAATTTTGTTAATTTGGGTCATCTCTCTTTTCTTTTGATTAGTTTGGCCAGTGGCTTATTGATCTTACTGATTCTTTCAAAAAACCAACTTCTGGTTTCTTTGATGTGTTCTGCTGCTTCTCTCGTTTCTAACTGATTGATCTCTGCTCTAATCTTTTTTCCCTTCTTGTGCATGGAGTTCGCTTAATTTGTTATTGATTTTCCAGTTTTTTAAGGTGTAAGGAGAGCTGGTGTGTTTGGGATTTTTCAGGGGTTTTTTTGAGTGAGGCTTGGATATCTATATATTTCCCCCTTAGGACCACCTTTGCCGTATCCCATAGGTTTTTGACTGATGTGTCTTCATTTTCGTTGGTGTCCATGAATTGTTTAAGTTCTTTGATTTCCTGGTTGATCCAAACATTCTTGAGCAGGTCATTGTTTAGCCTCCAAGTGTTTGAATTCCTTCCAAATTTTTTCTTGTGGTTGAGTTCCAGTTTCAAATCATTGTGGTCTGAGAATATGCAAGGAACCATGTCAATCTTTTGGAATCAGTTGAGTCCTGATTTGTGACCCAGTATGTGGTCTATTCTAGAGAAAGTTCCATATGCACTCAAGAAGAATGAGTATTCTGTTGTTTTAGGATGCAATGTTCTGTATATATCTATGAGGTCCATGTGGTCCAATGTGTCATTCAAAG
Organism: Nasua narica; assembly: GCA_028533885.1. Taxonomy (NCBI): domain Eukaryota; kingdom Metazoa; phylum Chordata; class Mammalia; order Carnivora; family Procyonidae; genus Nasua; species Nasua narica. The sequence goes on from CM052812.1 coordinate 452,793, forward strand.
CTCTTGTTTCTTTTGATTTTCTCTTTAGATCATCTGTCTGTTACTGAGAGTGGCCTGTGTAAGATCTCCTACTACTAATGTATTCATATCAATATGACTTTTTATTTTGATTAACAATTGACTTAGATAGTTAGCTGCTCCTATATTGGGGGCATTAATGTTTACAAGTGTGAGATCTTCTTGGAGGATAGACCCTTTAAGAATGATGTAGTGTCCTTCTATATCTCTGACTACAGTCTTTAGCTTAAAATCTAATTCATCTCCTATGAGAATCACTACCCCAGCTTTCTTTTGAGGCCCATTGGCCTGAAAGATGGTTCTCCATCCTTTCACTTTCAATCTGGATGTATATTTTGGTTCCAAATGTTTCTCTTATAGACAGCATATGGACGGATCCTGTCGTTTTATCCAGTCTGAAAACCTGTGCCTTTTTATGGGAGCATTTAGGCCGTTCCCATTGAGAGGGATTATTGAAAGTTAAGTTTTTATTGACATCTTGTTGCCTGTGAAGTCCTTGTTTCTATAGATACTAAGTTTCTGCTGTGTGTCACTCATGTGTTCTTTCTTCTTTTATAGAACCTTCCTTAATATTTCTTGTAGTGCCAGCTTGGTGGTCACATACTCTTTTAAACCTTGCCAGTCTAAGAAGCTCTTTATCTCTTCCTCCATTTTGAATGTCAGCCTTGCTGAATAAAGTATTCTTGGCTGGATGTTCTTCTCATTTAGCGCCCTGAATATATCATGCCAGTTCTTTCTGGCTTGCCAGGTTTCTGTGGACAGGTCTGACGTTATTCTGATGGGTCTTCCTCTGTACGTAAGGAATCTCTTCCCCCTAGCTGCCCTCAGGACCTTTTGTCTAAAATTGTAATTCACAGATTTTATAATTATGTGTCTGGATGTCTTTCTAAACTTGTTGATCTGGGAAGGGGGGTTCCTTTCTGCCTCTAGGACACGAACACTTGTTCCATTCCCCAGATTGGGGAAATTTTTATCTAGAATTTGTTCAGCTATATCTTCTAGTCTTCTGTCTTTCTCCACCCCCTCATGGATTCCAATAATTCTGAGTTTGGAACATTTCATGGCCTCATTTATTTCCCTAAGTCTTTTCTCATGGTTTCTGAACAGTTTGTTCCAGCCTTCCTCCTGACCTCTCTTCTCTACCATCTTATACTCTAGATCACTAATTCTATCCTCTGCTCCATTACCCTAGCTGTTAGAGTATTTAGATTAGATTGGATCTCATTGATAGCATTTTTAACACCCGCCATAATGGTTCTCAACTCTGCACTTAGAGATTCTATGTTGTCATTAATGTATTTCTCCATCCTAGTCATTGCCTGGATAATTGTTACCCTGAATGCCCTTTCCGACCTACTGTTTATGTCCATATCTAGTAGTTCTGAGGGAGAGGGCACTGTCTCTGAGTTTTTCCTCTGTTGGCTGTTCCTCCTCCTAATCATTTGGATGTGAATTCGTTGAGGGGATTTATAGCTAAATTTATCACTCACGATCCAGATAAGGTGCACCCTGGAAGGTTTTGGAGCAGTCGGAATTCACCACCAAAAAGAAAGAAAAAAGATAAAAAGAGAGAGAGAGAGAAAGAGAAAAAAAGAAATCCCAGCCAAAATGAGCCCCAACAATAAGATTTATAAGGTATATAAACAAACACAAACAAACATAAAGACCAACATAAGCAAATGAGAAGATATAAAAGAACCTAGTCAGGATGAACCCCAAGAATAAGATTTATATAATACCAGAACAATAACAAATACACAGAAACACTGATAGAAGCATAAGATGGGAGGGTGGTTATAAATGCTCGATGCAGGTGAGGAAGGTTATTTCAGATCTTCCTGGTATCGTCATTATATTAAGCCTCTAGTTGTACTGTCTATCTCTCTTCAACGCGGGTGGTCACCTGTGGTGTTGTCCTTCCTGGAAACGGGGGCTTAGGCCCATTTCTGTGACCACCCACTTCCACTAGTTACTCCTTAAGATCTTTTGCTCTTTTTGAGTGCTTTTAACCAGACTCTAAGTTAATGCTGGTCCCCAACCACAGGGCACTTTTGTTTGGGGTATTACTTTCCTTGGGTCGCTTCTGGTGGATCCCTCTCCCTTCTGTTTATCCTCCGATATAGGTCCGAGTATTCCCACTCCACTTTACCTCTCCACTGCTGCCTTCTGCTCCTGTAGAGATCCAGAAGTGAATAATCTTACTTCTCAGGCTGATTTCATGGGTGTTCAGCATGTTCTGGGAGATAGCCAGCTCACTTTGGGGGACTGCTTGGAACAGAGTCTCCTACTTCTCCACCATCCTCCCCCTTCTCCCCAAGTCTCTGCCTTTGGCTCAGGTCATGATCCTGGGGTCCTGGGATCGAGAACCACATGAGACTCCCTGCTCGGTGGTGAGACTGCTTCTCCCTCTCCTCCCCTATTCTTGCTCTCTCTCATCATCTCTGTATCTCTCTGTCAAATGAATAAGTAAAATCTTAAAAAAAAAAAAGAAAGACTCAGAAAACTGAGTAGAAGTTACCCTTTTGTAAGAGACATTTACATTTATAGGGGAAATCTCCATCTCTCTTTGTAAATGTGTCTCTCTCCCTGTACCTGTAAGAGAAGGATAACTAAATCTCTAGAAACTTTCATCACTGGGGAAGCTAAGGACTTAAATCTGCACATCAACCTTACCCTTGTTTACTGTGCTTTTCCTGGTCATCTCCCCGGAACTGCTTCCCCTCCCTGCCAGAATCTTTTGTCTTTAGTTGGAGGTGCTACTTAGGTCACTCCGTTTTCCTGGGTATCTCCCATGTATACAGGAGGTGTGTATGTTAGGAAACTTCTGCTTGTTTTTCTCCTCTCAATCTGTTTTTTGTCATTGGGGAGTCTCAGCCAAGAACCTAGAAAGGTAAAGGGAAAATTATTTTTCCTTCCCTACACAATCAAGAAAGTCTTTGCTGAAAGTAAACTCTTACAAGTCAGACTGCCTAGGAGACTGTGTAGTCCAGGGAAGCTGAAGACAACATAACCAGAATCAGAGTTTAATTACAGGTTAGGGAAGAGACAAATATACAAACTGTGGGAAGGTGAGTGGGAACACCAGTGTCTGGTCAAGAGCTATGGCGAGCCTGATGTCTGTTAATCGGCCTGGGAAAGTTCCAAGAGAGAAAAGGGAGCGGAAGGGTTTGTATGAGCCGGTCTCATTTATTTTTTCTCTTATTATCCATTCATTCTGTAAATGGATATGTGTGTTGATGCTTCTGAGGTACGCAGGCCATTTCTGAGGACTCAGAGCAGGTCCTGCAGGACCAGCCAAAAGTTCCTTGGCTTTATGTGGGATAAAAATTAACTGCGAGCCAGGAGGAAGTGAGAGCAAAGTTAACTGAATTGCAGACAGGGTGTCTAGGAGACTCAGAAATGAAGAAGAGTGAGTCTCTCCTTTGCTGGATGTCTGGGGTTTTCATTGAGGATTGTGGTCTGGTGGATATGTCCTCTCAGGTATCCGCTGTAAGTCACTTACTCCCCAGAGCCAGGGGTGTTGGCATTGAGGTGTCTGGCACTGGCGGTCTGGAATACAGGAGGAACTCCCGCAGTCACTCCTCAGATGTTATCTGCTGTGCTGGGAGACTCCCAAGGGGTCAGTCATTAACTCCTTAACCCTTATGAGGAGGACATAGTTATCTGTACTACAGGACATGGGTAAGGTGAGGGTGCAGGTGCTCCCAAGAATAGAAACAGGAAAAGGAGCAAAAAAGCTGTCCTACATGAAGCCCGTTTCCCAGTCTCACTGCCAAGTCCTAAATTTACATATACTATTTTAACTCTACTGATGACTTGAATTAAAATAAAAGCAGAATTAATTCTGCTAAAGAGAGAAAGCTTTTTAGTTTATATCTTTCTCTTTTTCGTACTTACCAGGAATCCACACAGTTATGTTTTCCTGGAGGCTATGGAGTCAGTCTTATCTAATAATCATCCATTTAAATTTTCCTATTTAAATGCCTTTTATTGGTAAAATACCTTAATCTGAGAGCCACAGGACAAAAGAGAACAGGTTAGGAGTGACTGTGTTTCACATGTCTTATATGAATCACAGTCCGTTTAAGATTTTCAACGGAAGCCCAGACTATGAAGCTTGCTTCTGAAGAGCTTGATCACAAAACTGAGCCACTTACGAGCTGGTGAATATTAGACAAGTCAGGACTCCAATACTTCATCCCTAAAAGTGGCCTAATAATACCACATGCTTCACAGTAGAACTTATCACACAGTGTCTGGACACAAATAATGCATTAGCATCCCGTTATTATTCTGAATTCTGGAAATTGAAGGACATTCAGGAAATTAACATTCATATTATTAACAAAGAAAATCTGAAGTGATTTGAGAAATAACAATTTTTTAATATTCTAAACCGGTATGATCTCACATTTTTTGAGTTGAAAAAATAAAATGAGCACAGACCAACTTGTATAACCTATTTTTTACAGATTATACACTAATGCCATTGTACTAATATGCTTTTGTATAATAACGATAAAATAATAATTAAAAGGGATGAGATCCTGAAGAAGGAAACTAGGGTTCTTATCTCATGGAGTTGAAGAATGAATCTCACAAAGGAGAGGGAGTAAAGCAATAGAGTTTATTAAGCAAGGATGCAGGAAAAGCTCTCAGGAGTGAGAGGGGTCCCCACTGGGTTGCCAATGTGGGCTTCTACCCACAGTCTTTTATTTAGAAGTGACCAGAGAGCTTGTGGTCTCATCATTCTTGTGATGTCGTGGTTTGAGTGAGGGTTGGTGATAGCATCTTTAATGACTTACTTCTTCTTTGGTGTCTGGTGACAATGTGACTGCCATAAAAAGATCTGTGCCATAAAAAGACCTCTGCCACCTCTGATGCCCAGGGCAGGATGGTCTGGCTTGTTCTCTTATTTCTGGTTTCGTTACGCCTCAGCCTTTATGGAATTTCTGTGAGCCTGATCTATAGCCCCCTACCTAGCCCCGCTTGTCTTTTACTCAGTGAGACCCTTCAGATGTATATCAGTGGGCCATATACTTGAGGGATCGTTGCCAACATGTATCTTGTGGGGGTGAAGATAAAGGAAGTTTCCAAAGGAATTTTTATATGTTAAAGTAGAATTACAAGATCCTGGGGGTCAGGCTAAGATTGCCTGTTGCCCTCAGCAAAGTGTCAACAACCAGGCATTTGAGTCCCTGGAGGAAGGTCATTCTGCCTTTTCAAGGACTTGTCAGTAGGCTGTAGGTAGTAAGGAAATGTAATCATTTTTCTTCTGACATCGTTTCCTATGTCAGTACAAATAATCGTAGGCCAGGATTGATGAATAGAACCTCTAGAAGGTAAACGTATACACATGATGTCTTATTCCAGGCAGCACTAGATCTGTCCTCTAGGTTCCTTGAAAACCACTGTGGTTACCAGAAGGTAGTGATGGCAGTGCGTGTTGGGTGCGAATGTTTGGAACACAAGTTCGTATTATCTTTGACTTAGGGAATTTAGACACCCTGTAGAGGGCACAGAAAGACGTTCATCAGTGTAGCCTGAGGAATTTTCCTCTAAACACAGCCCACGCGGGAGTTGCCCTCCTGAGGGGACTGCTGCCTTCCTCCCACCTTAACTGCATCGTGGTCATCCTACCAGCCTATTAACTCCTTGAGTGATAAACCATTTCCTTTTGTTTTCTGAGAACCTGGCATCACACTTGACAGAGAGTGGGTAGTCAAACAAATACATGCTGTTGAATGTAATATTTATGAATACAAGACACAACCCTGACACTACTATGATTTGCTCAGGAACGTCAGGCCTCCCGACACCCTTCAGTGTGACGTGCCCAAACATTTCAATTATTTTCAGTGTCTACATTTATGGGAAGAGGTGGGTAAATAAAACTCTAACACAGCTGTAATTTCATGTTCATCAAATCAACAAGACAAAGCTGATGACCTGATTGCAGAACATATTTTACGAGTTACAATTAACTTTTAACCTCGGACTGAACTGATAGATAAAATAGAGACAATTTTCGTTTGGGTGTGCAGGCACTTTACCCTAAAGTGCTCTCATAAACACTTCTGGTGCAACATTGACCATGTCAGGGACAAGTCTGGCTACAGGCACACACTGGTGTTAACAATGAGGACTAGGTATTAGGGGAATTAGGTATCACCCAGAAAGCCATTCAGGCTTCACCAAGGGGACAGTTTATGTCAGAGAAGCTTCCTGAAATGCAGATGATGTTTTCTAGCAAAGTAGAGGACATGCGAGAATTAATATAAGCAGTTAACTTAGCCATTTTAATTTTATTTTAATTTCTGACAGGATATGCATTTTTGTAGAGCATAAATGATAAGTGATAGAGTAAATAGGTCCAAAAAGGATGTAAACAAAGTTGGTCTGAGATTAACTCCTGATTATAAACCAGCCAATTGTTAGAATGAATGGCCTTTTTGTGTTTTCTGATCCTAACTATTGAAGGGAAGCAGCATTTGCCAGCTTGTAATATGCCTCTTTGGCCTAAGGATTATTTTAGGCTGATGACTTTAAGAAGTTGCAGGCACTGGAGAAGCTCTTTGAAAAGACTGTAAATTAACATTCAGTTAGGGCAATTTACATTTAGAAGGGAAATCTCCATTTGTAAGGGTGTAGACTCTCCCTGTACCAGGAAGAGGAAGATCACCAAATCTCTACAAACCCATGTAAATGGAGAAGACACTAACAAATCTGCCTAACAACTATACCTCTGTTTACTGAGCTTTGCCCAAAAACCTATAAAGCACATCTTCTGTTGTTTTTTGGAGCTGGTATTCAAGATAGTGCCTTGGGCCATTTCAGGGATTCCCTCTGTTTTCCTGGGTTTCTCCCATAAGTACAGGACACATGTTATGAAACTTCTGTTTTTCTCTTGTTAAATCTTTCTTATAGGACTTGGGGGGATTTCAGCCACGAACTTAGAAAGATAAAGGGAAAATTATTTTTCTTTCCCTACACTATAAAATCAAATATGTAACATTTCTGTGCACTTTTCAAAGTTTGTGATTTACTTGCACTATTACTAGAGGAAAGCAATTACAAACATTAATGAAAAAGACACCATTTTCAAAAAGCAAGTGTTATATCAGTAAAGAAATTCTAAACATTGAATATAGCAATGCAGATTTCCTACAAGTAATGCTGTCACTAGTCTGACCCCAAGACCCGACCTTTCCTGACCTTCTGCATGTACCCACTGACCCTTCTCCCACAATTTCCTTAAGTTCTTCAATCCAGTTTATCTCTTAACTCAGGAAAAGACCCCAGGTGCACAGCATCCCTAGCTTTGAACCTCCCTACCCTCAGGCAGTAGTGACTGAGGATGGATAGCTGGGCCACCCAGACCACCCAGACCAGTGTGAGCTCAGCCCTGACTAACACCTGTGCAGATGGACCACAGAGTGACCTACAGAGTGACCACCAGTGACCTCTGCCTCATTATAAAACTGAAAACTCAGCCTAAGGAGGAGCATAAGCCTCACTTGCACAATTGACAATGTATGTATAGGTTGGTTTCCTTAGGGCACGTGCGTGACCTCATGGCCACCTGTACATATGATGAGGAGGCTCCCCTATTTAAATACTCATCCTAACCCTAAATGAAAGAACCCATCCACCCTTGCTCGGGAGTCATTCCCTGTGATCTCCTCACGGGGAGGAGATTTGCTGCAAGTAAAGTTCCCTTTGTGTCGCTGCTCTGCATGATGTGGTTTCTCTCTGTAACTCACCAAGGAGCCAACTCACGTTAGTTCAGTTACAGTACAAACTATTTCTTTTAAAATCAAACAGATTTGTGAAATGCTCTCTTAAGAGCAGAATGTGTTGTTATGAGAGTGCTTCCCGGTGCCACACTGTTTGGGTTTGAAGGCTGGCTGTATAAACGCTGTGTGAGGCCAAACAGTCTGAAAGCAGCCCTCGCCTCCATTCCCTCTTCAACACAAAATGCAGGTAAAGACAGATTCCACCTTAGACAGTTGATGTGAGCCTTAACCGAAATAATCAGCTCATGAAGTGAATGAGCACGCAGTGAAAGTTAGCCATTACCATTATTATCTCAGAAAACTCCCTTCATTTTAGTCATCCATCTGAAAACATATGGCACAGTGTTCTACCCAACCTTCTTTAGGAGCCACATTCCATAATCATCAATTTTCTTTAATCGTCCACATGGCTCACGCAAACCAGCAAAGCTCATGATCTGCACACGAAACTGGCTTATGGCGCTTTCCTGCGGTTCCAATCACCGTTGACTTTCTTCTCCAAGCCCTCCTGGTCTCCTCCATCCTGTGCACTTTCTCGTCCTTTAAAATAATCTCTTTTTCAAGAAAGACTTTGCCAGTCCTGTCCATCTGATCCAGGTCCCCTCAACATTCCAACTGTGTATATGGATAGTCTGTTTGGTTTCTTCAACTAAATTGTTATGTCCCTGAAAGAACAGATTTATTTCATATTTCTCTATATCCTGCGAAGTATCTTGAACAGGTGGTAAATGCATAGTACTACACCACAGGAGCTTCCTGATTTCCCATATAAAATACCATAGCATTGAAACAGAGGTCGGTGAGTACATGCAGATGGACAGTCAAGGTTAGGTTTTGGGGTCAGACTGGTCACACTGTCCTCATAAAATGGCACCATTTCAAGTCAAACACAAGCCAATTTCCATAGAAATACAACCTGTGGTAAGAAGAAATGCTATCTTCATCCCGACATTTCTACTGTTTCCAAATCATGGCTGCCAAACTGATCGGCCTCTTGGCATGAGGATAGAATATCCATTCATATTCAGAGCTAATGAACTGAAAATAAGCCTTGGTTTAGTTCAAAGAAGACAGAAAGTAGAGAGTATGTGTCGCATGGAATTCTCTTCTGACAGGTATGTGTTGTGTCCCCACACAGACTCATCTGACTAAGCCCGAAGCCTGTACAGGGACGGCTTCGTGGGGGAAGGCTGCGTGTGAGAATGAGAATGAGAGGTTCAGGGAGGGAAAGCTGTGCTCCTTCATGTCCTGAAGTATAAACTATTACACAAGGCAGAGCCACCTGACTCTACATGTTAGGACATACAACACGGTCAGAAGAAAGAGGCTTCTATTTTTGTGCTAGTGAATTCTAGGACTGTGCTGAACCCAGCGGGGCTACTCACCTTTCTTGGTCTTTACACAGTTGGTAACTCTAGCCCTTTCCAGTTGGAATTCAGTTACAGCCAAACTAGCTAATTAATTGAGTCAGAAGATTGGTTCCAAAAATCTCAGGTCTTTCTAAATAAGTTAACAGTTAACCATTATTTCATAGTAAAATTCTCCTTTCTCACTTGATTGGATAGTGCTAAACATATCAGATCTAAATCAAATGTGTGAGAAGAGAATAAGATCTTGTCTACTATGTAATAATACATCTGGTCAATTGTGTAGGTGATGATCGGTCGGAAAATGATTAATTAATGGTGCTGAACAAAGTAAATGAGTTTTAACTTCTTGCTATAATTTCCCTGAAGTTTCTGTTTTATACTGAAAAAGGCAATAACTAGGAAAATCCTGAAGAGGATAGCAGGTGCTTGTTCTCCAACTTTTAAGCACATAAAAATATGAAGTAATTCCTTAACTACTTAAATCTACATATGTTGTGTTCTGTTTGGATATATTGTTTCAAACACTGCTTATACAGGGAAAAAAAACAGTAAAACATTGTTAACCAAATAAATTCCAATGGAAAAGGAAATATGTCAGCACCTATTTAATATAATTGTGTATTTAAAATCACTGTGTTCAATGAGAACTTTATTGTATTCACTAAAAGAAAATGGACCACAGCCCACTCATGATTGAGTTCTACAGGAGGAGAGGCATACTCCTGCGCTGACATAGAGCATACGGGGCCAGTGTTTCTCTGAATGTCTGACAGAGAATATTAACCCAAATACCTTTAAGTACATATTAAGTAGCTCAAATTGACGCTCATGTATTGGCTCAGTTTTTATGAGTGAGGAGCCCGGGCACAGACACTATGGACGCTTTGCTCTAAGTCCCACAGAGCTAGAATTAAGGTGTTGGCTGGGGTAGCGTTCTCCTCGGCCACCTTCATGGAGGATATTGGCAGGAGGGAGTTCCTTGAAGCTGTAGGACTAAGACTTCAGCTCCTGGGAGCTGCCATCCCCACAGGCAGGGAAAAAAACAGGACTTCTTGCTTTCCCCCATGTGCCCAGGAGGAAAGCCTTCTGAGTAGGTCAGATAATCTCCTTTTGATCAATGCAGAATTAACTGCTTATGGACCTTAACTGCATCTGCAGGATCCTTTACCTTGGCCATGTAACCTAATCACAAGAGGGATGCCTGTCATGTTAAGGAGTCTTTCCCACACCTAGTTAGGAGAGGACTGACTCTGCAGGGCATGGACAACAAGGGGAATCCTAGAACTCTCCTACAGACTAATTAACCACACAACAAAAGGCAAGTTTGCAATCCTTGGCCTCATGTCTTTCCATCATTACACATGAGTGATCGACAGAACACACACGTCGTGGAAGCAGCTTGCCCAGATGCTCTACCAGACACATGGCCTGGCTTTTACCTTCCTGTCATCCCACCACTGCCTGGAGTTTCCTAATTGCTGTTCCTGGTCGCCACACCTTACCTCGCTGTACCTCTTGTCTAGGGAACCCCCTTTTAGCCATCTCTTCTATTCCTCTACTACCGTGGAGCCCAGAGCTAAGTTTATGGGGAAAAAAAAAAATCCCAAACCTATTCTTTTTTTGCTTACCTCTACTATAAAGCCTGGAAGAGCACATGGTTTCCTTCTGAATTACCCAGGCAGTTGTAACTGGACATGTGATACAATTCTGTTCAATGAGATTTGAAAGAAAATCTGGTAAAAAGCTTCCGGAAAAGAACACACTCTCTGTGAGAAGTGGAAGAGCTCCCGCCCATAAACCCCACTGCACTCCTGCTCCTGGCACTCTGCCTCTGGGTTCGGTTATGATGCTGTAAATCTCTGTAGACACCTAGGGAGCCTGTAGTGAATCGCATACAGACCTTCAGCAAACAAGCGCAGAAAAGCATCCGGGTGGAAAGGGACCAGGTCCTTGTTGCCGCTGGACAGCCAGACACAAGCCTAGGACTTTCTATGGAGCATCTATCCTTCCTGGGGGAGGTTTAGGTTCCTTCAACGCAGAGGGGGCACCTATATGTTGCTTCAGGCTCTCAGTTTTAGCAAATTTCTCTCTCTTTCCTTGCACAGGAAATTACCCCAAGGAGCTGGGTCGGAGGGCAGTAGATCCTAGTGCAGTGTGACACATTATGGGCAACCACTCCTTACTTCCAATCCGCAAGCCCACCCTGACTCTACTTCACAGAATAGTGTCCTTCATGTTAGAGAAGTCCTCTCCCGTTGAGAACTGTGATTTTTCCATCCAAACTGGCTTATACCAGCTATGTCAGTCTGTGTTTGAACCTTTACAATCTTTCTCTTAGAATTGTGGGTTTAATATGAACCGTGGCATGTGATTATATACCTATTGATTTTCCCCATGATTTATAATAATTAATGAAGCTTTTTTCTGGTAAGAGTATAAGAATTTTTTCTGGCAATATCACTTAATGGCAAATGTCAAATTTTCAAAGTAGTCGCCCCACAAAGATCAGCATTTATAAAATTACACTCAATATTTTCCCAGCCTGACATTTAGTTGACTAAGAAAACACAGATCATGCCTCCATTTCTAGGTGGACTGTTTTCTAAAATGAGTGTTCACACTGCCATCGACATGTGGAACAAACAACAGCAGGCCGGTATAAACCAAACATTAAAGTATAAACATGCTTACCAACCATGTAATTACTGCTATGCGTGAATATCTTGAACATTGTCTGATCAAGACAGGAAGAAACTAGTCCAAATGTCTAAGAAAAAATGAGAGAATTGCCTGGTGATTTTAAGAGGAGGATTGACTCATTAAGTTATGGAGAACACAACAATTCCAAAAACAGCAAAGGAGGATCAAGATAGGGCAGAGTGTGTTTTGATTACAAGGAAAGTAGACTATGGAATCACCATACGTTAATCTGAAAACCCGCACTTAATTTTGTCTTTTAGAATTTTTTTTCCAAATACTTTAGACATCCTCTTTGTGAGTATATAAAAGATTGGTCTTAAACCACCATCTTTTTGGAAGGAATACTTCTTTGGAGTATTTTTTTTTTTTAAGATTTTATTTATTTATTTGACAGAGGGAGATCACAAATAGGCAGAGAGGCAGGCAGAGAGAGGTGGAAGCAGGCTCCCTGCTACGCGGAGAGCCCAATGCGGGGCTCGATCCCAGGACCCTGAGATCATGACCTGAGCTGAAGGCAGAGGCTTAACCCACTGAGCCACCCAGGCACCCCTGAAGTTTGTTTTTTTCTAATAATGTATAAGTCTGTCTTTGATACTGAGGAAAGTTAGGTGTTAACACTCTCCAGAGGACGGTTATATAATAACTGAGGCTCTAGGTAACATTCCCTTGACATTATAAAATGTTATAATCCGAGAAAACTTAGGGGTTTTTTTGAACAGTGACCTTAAAATTGTCAGTAACTTTTTAGCTACATGAGGAAACCCCACCTCCTACATATGCAAACAGCAAAAACATTTTTTAGAATTAATTTTAAAAATAATTAAACCAACATATGTGTGGCTTATATTTACTTCTCTTAAAAGCAAAACTATTAAGAAAGTTCACTGAACGCTAAATATTGGGCAGTTTTGTTTGGAGTGGACTTAGAAAGGAGGGAAGCAGGAAGAAGAGAGCAATGCATTTGTGCTGCATTCCAGATACACAGTCAGTGTTGTGGGCTCTGGACTAAGAGAGGCCAGCAAATAACTGCTAGCTACTTGGCCATGGACAAGTTCCTGAATTTCTGTTACAAATCTCAGTTACTGTATGTGAGACATGTGAGAATGATAATAATTTCTGTTTCATAATGCCAAGGAGAGCTGTAGGGCTTAGCGCCGTTCCTGGTACGTGCATACGATCATGACTGAGAGCACTCCTCGTGCCTGCATCATCCTGTTGAAAGTTCATACCAACCCTGTGAAAGAGCTTTTATTTAAACACACTTTCTTTGGTGAGAACATATATTTTCCCAAAAGAGCAATAGGTACACTTCAGACAGTCTATCATCTAGAAGATGCTCTGAATATATTTTCCTATATGATGTTATATCAATTGATTCCATGATCCATAAAATCCTTATAAGGTATGATAAATCTGTATTTAGTATACAGACTCATCTGGGTAACTCTATTCCACATGTCTTTCATCCTCTTCTGGGACTTCCAGGCCACCCTGAACAATGTAATGCCCCCGGCAAAGTACAAGAGAGACACCATGACCTAAGGCCTTTGCAAGCTCATGAACACATTGACTTAAGTTCATGGCCAAGCCCAGAGCCAAGGGACAAAGAGGAGTGGTCTGCACGTGGCCCAAGGGATGGTTATATGATATATGTAATGTATAATGTGATCGACACAATTGTATAGTGAATGTAGATCAACTTCTCCAAGGGAATTGCCCTCCTATGTATGATGCTGAGTGTTTGAGGGCTCAAGCGCTGTGTTAATGCCATCGTAATGGTACTTCTTGTCCTTATGTCAAGAGAGAAGCAACTGCGTCATTTCCATGGGAGTTCTTTAGGGTTCACATGACCGCATGGATTTTAGAGACTATCTCACTGAATCATCATAGCCGTGTAGTAATCATAATTCCCGTTGCATGGGTGCAGAAACTGAGACTTGTTCATATGCTCACCGTTGCCAAGCGGTGTTGTCAGAGCTCAGCCAGGAACAATTATCCCATGGCTTGTGTCCTCTCCCTGCATAGTTCCTTGCTCCATAAAGGCCAGCTGACTTGACTGTTGATCTAGCTTTCTATAGGTTCTCAAATTTCAGTTTCCACAACTGTCTCAGCTTTGCTCTTTGTTTTTGTTTTTTTGAACGGGCGTATGGGCAGATTTACAATATATGCATTCATCGAAGAAATATTTGTGAAGATCTATTATGTGACAGGCACTGTTTGACTTGCAGAGCTTATGGTAGCAAACAAGCACACAAAATCCTCTGTATGAGGATATTACCTTCCAGAGAGGAAGGCAGATTACATGCAAATAAGTGAATAAATACAACTAGCTTTATGTTGATTTAATTATTTATAGGTATACTATATATTATTGAGTACGTGAATACATACGTTTTTATTATATATATATATGAATATATATATTCATATATATATATATATATATATATATATATATATATATATATTCAAAAGAGGGAGAGACACAGAGACGGAGAGAGAGAGAAAAGTTCCGCAGAAAATAAATCTGGATAGTCCCAGGAGTGCTACTTTAGAGGGGCCATTTGTCAGGAAAACAGTGACCAAGGATGGGACAACTGAGTGAAGCTGAGTGGTACTGGGGATTCGTACCCGGGGCACAGCTTTCCAGGTGCAGGAAATGGGACATGAGAAAGGCCTGAGCTGGAAATCACTCCCTGTGTTGGAGTGGGTGTTCTCAAAGTGGGCTCCCTGAACAAGGTTGGCAGGGTCACCACCATCGGGGAACCCCCTGGGAAGGAGAATTTGGGGTTTCTACCTCAAACCTACTAAATCAGAAACTCTGGACTTGTGGCCTAGGGGATGCTGATGTTACAGAATGATTGAAGAATGCTATGTTTGAAGAAGAACGAGTAGGAAGCTTTAAGCAATAACCCTGGGCTACATAAGGGATGGCTTTGCAAGACTCTTGTAGGGACTGAACTCTACAGACCATGTGCATTTTCCCCCCATAGGACATAGTCTATCCACATAAAGATAACACATACATATTCATAATGGCTGTACCCATAAATAGTCTCTTTCTATATGTGTATTTGTTATACAAAACGAAACATGTTAACAATGATTATTTGCATGTGTTATGCCTGCTGAATTTATCATAAATGCTTATGACAAAAATTCACTAAAAAGGAGTGAGTTGTAAGGAAAATATTGGTTTTGTTCCCTGATTGTAGCATTAAAAAGATTCAACATGCAATATAAAAACTTATGAAAACAAACTGACCATGGATAGGTATTTGTGTGTGTTCAACCTAAGAAAGGAAATCACATTCTTAGATCTGGCAAGGTATTTGTATAGTTTAATAAGCACATTAAACAGATTTAATAACCACATGAGCGCCAGGTACTTAGCTTACAACCAATAATTTTAATTGGAACTTAAATAAATTATTCAGTGCCAAGACAACCACATCCCTTATTTGGTCGCTATGGTCGACTGCCTTCCAAAGCAACTATGTTTTCCTTAGTTTCAAAACCAGAGCTAGGACCCTATAATTTCATCAGGGAAGTTTGTTTCCTAAAGAATGCCAACAGTAAGAATCTCCAGGGAAACAGAGTCAAAGAACACAGAATCCACTCTGATAGTGTTAGTGATAAATAACTGATCTAAGTCCATGACAATGGAAATGATTTGGGGGTTTTACTGAACCAAGTGCCAGAGAGTACCAGAATGGTACTGTAGCAGCCCTTCAAATCATGCCTCACGTTCTGGATTCTCATTGGCTGCGTTCTTGCAAGAATGTAGATGTGCCATTCTGCAAGAGAAGTCATTATGTAGATGTGCCATTCTACAAGAGAAGTCGTTCGTGTCCATTATCAACATGCTTATGATCCTCTCTTAGAGCAACCTAACCTGCTTCTTTCCAAATAATTCCCATGGAACAGCCTCAGCGTTCTTTTCTACCCTTAGTTGGTTTGTGTTTGCATAATCCATATCTACGGTGGTTTGCTCAAATTTATTCTGTAAAATAAACCTCCTATGAACATATTTACAAGGAAATGTTAATGCAACTAATCAATATTTTGGAACAGGCGTGACCTCATCTCTCTAGTAACAAGGTAACACTAACTTCACTGATATAGTGAGATTAGGTGACCAAAAAAGAAAAAAGAAAACAAACAAAAACACCTCTTCCAATTAATGAAAGGGAGTAGAAACCAGTTTTGTCAATACTTGTCAACAGACAAGTATTATTAAGCATATTATTTTTTAAATTTGTACAGAAAGACATTATATTCTGTATCATTTTGTTGTTAACGTGTTCCTTAGGCCGTGGTTGCTCTATGTTTTTACTTTCCCCGTAACCTGGTAAAATGGGCCAAAGACTTTAACGGACATCTCACCAAAGAAGATATACTGATGACAAATAAACATATGAAAACATGCCCCTGATCAGATACCACTACACACCTATGAGAATGGCCAAAATCTGGAATGCTGACAATAAATGCTGGTGGGGATGTGGAGCTCAGTGACTCCCACAAGTTGGCAGGGACTGCAAAATGGTACAGTCACTCCCAAAGACTGTTTCTTATAGAACTAAACATGTTCTTACCATACAATACAGCGTTCATACTCCTTGTTATAGACTCCCAGGGGCTAAAAACTTGTGTTCACACAAAAACCTGCACAGAGATGTTCATGGAAGCTTTATTCATAATTGCTAAAACCTGAAAATAACCAAGCTGTCCTTCCGTAGGTGATGGGTAAATTAATTGTGATCCATCCAAACTATGAAATATTACTCAGTGCTAAAAGGAAAAGAGCTATCAGGCCATGAAAAGACAGGGAGAAAACTTAAATGCCTATTACTGAATAAAAGAAGGCAACCTGAAAAGGCCATATTCAGTGTGATTCCAACTATATGACATTCTGGAAAAGTCTAAACTATGGAGATGGTAAAAAGGTCAGTGCTTGTCAGGAGTGAGGGATGGGGTGCAGATGAATAGGCAAAGCACAGAGGATGTTTAGGGCAATTTAAATACTCTCTGTAATATTATAATGAAGTTTATTGATTTGTCCTAAACCACAGAGTGCTCAACATCAAGAGTGAACGCTAAGTCAACTGTGGACTTTGGGTGATCATGATGTGTCACCATAGGTTCATCCTTGGTAATTAATGGACCACTCTGCTGAGTGACATTAATAATAGGGAAGGCTGGGGCACCTGGATGGCTCAGTGGGTTAAAGCCTCTGCCTTCAGCTCAGGTCATGATCTCAGGGTCATAGGATCGAGCCCCGCATCGGGCTCTCTGCTCGGCATGGAGCCTGCTTCCCCCCACCCTCTCTCTGCCTGCCTCTCTGCCTCCTTGTGATCTCTCTCTCTCTGTCAAAATAAATAAAATCTTTAAAAAATAATAATAATAATAGGGAAGGCTATGCATGTCTTAAGAGAAGGGGATCTTATGGAAAAATCTCTGTAATTCCCTCTCAACTTCATTGTAAATCTGAAACTACTCTAAAAAAATTCTTTAAAAAATCCAAAAATAAATATTTATACTTTGTTTCCAGAAAGCAATCAAAATTGAAATTTAAAAAAATAATATCAAATATCAAAAATATGAAATACATTGAGATACATCTGAAAAGATGTATAAGACTTATAAAATGAAGACAGTAAACTTGACATTGGGAAATTATTAGGAAATAGGATGCCTTTTCCATGCACTGGAGAAGTCAATTTGTTAAGATAGCTTTCTTATGTTAGTTCTTATTTAAGTTCTTTCCAAATTCATCTAAAATTCAATGCAATACCAGTTAAAATTCCAACATGCATATTGGTAGAATTTAGAAGTGATTTTCTATTTTACGTAAAAATGCAAAAACATAGAATAGTAAAATCGACAGATTAAAAGAAAGAAAAGTTGGAGGACTTACAATACCTGATTTCCAGACTTACTATAAAGCCACAGTGATCAAGATGATATTGGTGTAAACTTGGACAAATGTTGGTGTAAATATGGACAAATAGATAAATGGAACAGAAATAGACACACATATGAGCAACTCAACTTCAACAAAGTGAAAAGGCAGTTCAGTGAAGAAAGGATCATCTGTCAACAAAGGTGCTGGACAATTGTGTATCTCTATGTAAAAAAAATAAACTTTGACCCATATTTCACACAGTATACAGAAATTAATGCAAAAGTGATATGTAAAGCCGAACACGAACCCTAAAACTATACATTTTCTGAAAACATCTTTGTTCAACCCAAAGTTCAACCAAGGTTGAACAAAGATATTTTCAGAAATGGTATATTATAAAAAAATGATAAATTTCACTTTCTCCGGTGCATAACAAGACAATCCACAGTCTGGGAAAATCTTTTTTCAAATCATAGATTTGATAGAAATCATATATCCAGAATATACAGAGAATACTTCAAACTCAAAAATAAGAAAACAAGTAAAAAAATGGAAAAAGATTTTGAGCAGACACTGTAGCGAGAAGATATATGGATGGCGTATAGGAACACGTTCAACATTGTTAGTTATTAGAAAATGCAGATTAAGCCCATGCTCTATACCTATTCACACTTACCAAAAAGTGAAAGTAAAAGAAAAAGAAAAAAATAGAAAAGAGAGGAGAGAAAAAAAGAGAGGTGAGGAAAGGGAGAGGGAAGGAAAGAAGCAAGACAAAATGACCACACACATTCCAAAGAGGTGAGGAAGAGTACCATCAGTCAGTACTGTGGAATTAAATGTCAGAACTGCTTTGGGAGGGGTCATAGGGAAGAAACTTCTGGAAGATCACTGTGAGCATGCTCCTTATCTCGATTGTAGTGATAACTTTACAAGTGTATCCTTAAGACCAAAGTGTCAAATTATACATATAAACCGTACAGTTTATTGAGTATCAGCTATACCTGAATAAAGTTGTTAAAATTGTATAATAAAGAGAGTAAGTCAGAGGAATGAAGCCTGTTGTATAAACTCATCCTAAGATTTGTTCTTCAATTATTGGAGTTTAGCAAGATGGCACTAGAGAATATAACCAAATATAAACCCTTACTCTCTTATTTACGAAAAGTTTCCTGGCACAGTCTGTATAATCCCTACTCACTTGAGCTGATATTCTAAAACTTAACACATTAATTTGCCTACATTATATTGTTTTTAACTGAATGCTTTCTCCTAATAAGCTATCATATTTTCTTTATAGTTATTTTTTCAAGGCTAAAATTAAAAACTGTTATCATACTTGACTATAATCTTTTCCCTTGTGAACATCAAATCTAATTATTTGTTATTTGCATTTAAAATAATTATTTTAATATGTGCTCTTGCCTAAGCACTTTGAAAATTAGTCCTCTGAAGACTTCTGTTTCACATAAGTTTCTCCCTTGTGTGTTGGATATATGCTATTCTATAGTGTTATGAGTTAAAAGGGAAATACACAATTAACCCATATGTGTTCTTATAAAACACAGACATGAGAGATACGTTTGACTCTTGTGTTGCTGGGGTGTGGGATAGAGACCTTCCATGAACACTTCCAGCTCCCATCCATTTCCTCAAAGTTCCAGGAATGGTTTAGGTTTATCAGAGACAGACATTTATTAACACACAGAGTTACTGTGCCTTGATGGCATGAAAACTTGTTCCTTGCTCCTTTTTGCTGTGTTCTAGTGCATCAGACTTTCTGTTGGCTTCTGTCGTCAGAGAGCGACCTGCAGGGGGGTGAAGGTCCTGCCTTCTCTCTCTCTCCTCTGCCTATAAAGTAAGAAGTCACGGTAGCTTCTAGTGCAAGTTTTCTTCAAGGTGGCAAAGTAAAAAGTCCCATTCTGGTTTCCCATCTTACCCATGTCCTCCAAAGCAGTGTTTACCAGAAAAACAAAAAACAAACAAAAACCTCATTTTTCAGTTTTTTATAAACTGGACATTTACATTCACATTTAACTTCAGTTCTTTGTGTTTCAGGCTTTTATTTGTAACAATCTTAAAGGGAAAGGAGACAGTCTTAAATCCTTAACAAGTTTTGATAAATCAAATATAACTATTAGTATGGACAAACGGTAAACTTGAGGCACTTGGGTGGCTCAGTGGTTTAAGCCTCTGGCTTCGGCTCAGGTCATGATCTCAGGGTCGTGGGATGGAGCCCCGCATCGGGCTCTCTGCTCAGCGGGGAGCCTGCTTCCCTCTATCTCTGCCTGCCTCTGTGTCTACTTCTGATCTCTCTCTCTGTGTGTCAAATAAATACAATCTTTAAAAAACAAAAACAAGCAACAACAACAAGAAAACGGTGACCCACCTGAATTGAGGAGGAAAAAAATGTGTATTTTTTCCATGGCTTCCACTGTGCTGTGTGTTGTACATGTGCTGGATTTTACCTTAGCAACTCTACTGTGCTGAGAAATATGTTTTCTAGAATCTCCTTCTCGGTATTGTTCCAGGCAAGAATGAGCCAAAGGAGGAACTTGTACAGGATTTTGGGAAGACCTTTATGGTCAGTCTGGGAGGGTTGACACGGATATTCCTGGGTAGGCTCGCCTCCATCCATTTCCGCCTCTTATTCCCCGACGGCCAGCCCTGCTAGACAGGCTCCCGGGCTGTGGGCCAGCAGAGATGGAGAAGTCATCTCCGCACAGAGCCAACAGCCTTGCACAGGCCTCTCCAAGCCTTGCCGTCACCATCCCACGTCCACAGCTAGCTAGAAGTGCATGGCTCCCAGAGTTCCCTTTAAACAGCTGTGTCTGCCCAAACCAATGGGTTCTTGATGGTTAGCACAACCCCTGATGCTCTTAACTCCCCCTTCTAGACCTATACTCAACCAGCTTCCTCCCTTCCTTTAAACAGGTTTTTAAAGTTTTAAGTTTTTAAAGTTTAAGTTTTTTAAAGTTGTTAAATTTTAAGCCCTCTGCAAAACTTTTTATCCTCCATTCCAGGTGTCAGTTACTACATGCAGATACTAAGACACTGCTCTGAAAGAGCAATAATTATCTCCTTGTTTACAGATTTGAGATTTTGGACAGATTTCGATGGGGAAGCTCACCTTTGCTCCACAAATCTATCTGGGCCCTCGATCAGAATATCTCAAAAATCTAGGACCAGGAATACTTGGGGCCTAGTCTGTTGGGCACCTGTCTCCTTTCATGGAATCTCAGGTCCCACCAGTATCTCTCACTGCTCGTTGGGTCTCCAAGAGTGACTTTTCCAGGTCAGAGGAAATGGAAGTCACCAGTCTCTTAAGACCTGACACAAAAACTAGAAGAGCAACAAGTATAGTTCTGTTTCTAGGGGTCAGAGCAGTTCACAGCAGACCCACGTTCAGGAGGAGCAACATAAATCCGAACTCTCAAGGAGAGCAGTGTCCAAGAATTTGTGGCCATTTTTAATCTGTCACATATTACAGTGGTCTGCATCAACAGAGTTTACAGAAAGTTCCTAAAAGGGTCAAAAATCAAACCAACTTCCCATAGAATAGGGAGCCCAGCTTGAGAAGTGTGTAAACTGAGAGCCTGGCAGCATGCTGTCCATATTTACAAACGTTCTCATTTCATGACAGTCATTGAAATCTGCACAGCAATATTTTTTAGAGGTGAAAATATTTGGGGTTGAACACATTAGCTTGTTCCCAGCCATGCAATTCACAGAAGAGCTGGAACTTAAGGCCGGTCCCATCAGGCAGCTGAACTCTCTTCAGTCAGTCCGTCAGCAGAGACTTTCCATCACATTTGCAGCACACCATTTCCTGAATAACCAGCAAGCTTCATCCTTCCTCGAGCAGGAGGATATTTGTACCTATGGAAGGAGTCCTCTGAAAACAAATGCATGTCATTTTCTCTACCTGCAGAAGACTAGGCAGAGGTCATTTCCTCTCAGGCTAAGACACAGGTGTCCCTGCCTGTGGGGCATGCAGGTGCCTCCAAGCCATGAGGGCCTGCTGCCTCCCTACTCCCTTTCCATTTCCAGGAGACAGGTGGCTTCCCGCCTGAGCAAACTCAGGGTCTGCGGAGGAGGTGGTACACAAGTTCACAAAGGGTGATGTTCAATGGATTTGATGCTTGCGCCTATCATTTCGTAGTAAAGAACTATATTAACCTTGTAGGCTTCCCTGGTTAAGAGGAAGAACATGACAAAAGTAACTTGATAGCATTATTGTGTATTAATTTTTATCAGATAAGATTTGCTGTGAGTGTGAGAGCAGAGGTATGGCTTTCCTGATCTTTTTTCAATGAATCACTGGCAAGGGTGGATGCATTACTGTGATTGACTGACTCTAATCTCTGGAATGGCTATTGAGAAAGAGCTACAGGGGCTGCTCTATTTCTCCTTCATGGTACTGAGCCTAAAGTGAGGTGCCCACACGTTACAGGGTCTTTGGTCAATGTCTGCAATGTCATTAAGCAGTAGCAGTATGGAAACATCCACAGTGTCACTGGAACTGAGATCAAGACAGTACACTTTACTCTGTGGAAGGAATGGATGCATTGAATCAGTTGGATCTCATTCCTGTAGAATTTTACAACTTTGACTAAAATCTTTCTCAGTCTCAACATAGAGAATGTTTCAACCAATTACTTATTTGTGTCATGCATGGTGGTTGTTGAATGCTTTTTGAAAATTCTTTATTTAAATTTAATGTAGTTAACATATACTGTATTGTTAGTTTCGGGGGTAGAATTTAGTGATTCATCAGTCTTCTACAACAGCCAGTGCTCATTATATCAAGTGCCCTCCTAAATGTCCATCGCCCAATTACCCCATCCCCCCAGCCACCTCTCCTCCAGCAACCCTCTGTTTGTTTTCTAGAGTTCAGCTTCTCTTATGGTTTGCATTCCTCTCTTTTTACATCTTATTTTATTTTTCCTTCCATTCCATTATATTCATCTATTCTGTTTCTTAAATTCCACATGTGAGTGAAATCATATACTATTTGGCTTTATGCTTAGCATAATACCCTATAGTTCCATCCTCATCCTTGCAAATGACAGATTACATTCTTTTTGATGGCTGAATAATATTCCATTATATATATACACCACATCTTCCTTATCCATTCATCTGTCGATGGACATCTGGGGTCTTTACAGAATTTGGCTATTGTGGACATTGATGCTATAAACATAGGGGTGCATGTGCCCCTTTGAATCACTGTGTTTGTGTCTTTGGGGTAAATCCCTAGTAGTGCCATTGCTGGGTCGTTGGGTAACTCTATTTTTAACTTTTTGAAGAACCTCCATACTATTTTCCAGAGTGACTGTACCAGCTTGCATTACCAACAACAACGTAAGAGGGTTCCCTTTTCTCAGCATCCTCACCAACAGCTGTTGTTCCCTAAATTTAGCCATTCTGATGGGTGTAAGGTCATATTTCTTTGGGCTTTTGATTTGTATTTCCCTGATGTCCTGTGATATGGTGCATCTTTTCATGTGTCTGTTGGTCATTTGTATGTTTTCTTTGGATAAATGTCTGTTGATGTCTTCTGCCCATTTCTTGACTGGATTTTTTATTCTTTGGGTGTTGAATTTGATAAGATCTTTATAGATTTTGGATACTAGCCCTTTATCTGGTAAGACATTTGCAAATATTTTCTCCAATTCTGTAGGTTGTCTTTTGGTTTTAATGACTATTTTCCTTGCTGCTGTGCAGAAACTTTTTATCTTGATGAAGTCCCAATAGTTCATTTTTGCCTTTGTTTCCCTTGCCTTTGGAGATGTATCTAGCAGGAAGTTGCTGTGGCTGAGGTCGAAGAGGTTGCTGCCTGTGGCTTCCTTTAGGATTCTGATGGATTCATGTCTCACATTTAGGTCTTTCATCCATTTTGAATTTATTTTTGTGTATGGTATAAGAAAATGGTCCAGTTTCATTCTTCTGCATGTGGCTCTCCAATTTTGCCAAACCAGTTGTTGAAGAGACTGTCTTTTTCCCATTGGGTATTCTTTCCTGCTTTGTCAAAGATTAGTTTACCATAGAGTTGAGGGTCTGTTTCTGGGTTCTCTATTCTATTCCATTGATCTCTGTGTCTGTTTTTGTGCCAGTACCATACTGACTTGATGATTATAGTTTTGTAATATAGCTTGAAGTCTGGAATTGTGATGCCAACTTTGGTTTTCTTTTTCAACATTCCTCTGGCTATTTGGAGTCTTTTCTAGTTCCATAGAAATTTTAGGATTCTTTGTTCCAGCCCTGTGAAAAATGTTCATGATATTTTGATAGGGATTGCATTGAATGTATAGATTGCTTTGGGTTGCATAGACATTTTAACAATATTTGTTCTTCCAGTCTATGGGCATGGAACATTTTTCCATTTCTCTGTGTCTTCTTCAATTTCTTTCAAAGTGTTCTATAGTTTTCAGAGTATAGATCCTTTACCTCATTGGTTAGGTTTATTCCTAGGTATCTTATGGTTTTCGGTGTGATTGTTAATGGGACCAAATCCTTGATTTTTCTTTCTTTTGCCTCATTGCTGGTATGCAACTGACTTCTGTGCATTGATTTTATATCCTGTGACTTTGCTGAGTTGCTGTATGAGTTCTAGCAATTTTGGGGTGGAGTCTTCTTGGGTTTCTATATAGGCAGTATCATGTCATCTGCGAAGAGAGAGAGTTTGACTGCTTCTTTGCCTACTTAGATGTTTTTTATTTCTTTTTCTTGTCTGGTTGCTGAGGGTAAGACTTCCAGTACTGTGTTGAACAACAGCAGTGATAGCTGGCATCCCTGTTATGTTCCTGACCTTAGGGGAAAAACTCTTCGTTTTCCCCTGTTGAAGATAATATTCACAGTGGATTTTTCATATATGACTTTATGATATTGAGGTATATTCTCTCTATCCCTACTAGAGAGAGTTTTTATCAAGAAAGGATGCTGTGTTTTTGTCAAATGCTTTTTCTGCATCTATTTAGAGGATCATAAGTTTCTTATCCTTTCTTTTACTAATGTGGCATATCACATTGATTTGTGGTTGTTGAACCACCCTTGCAGCCCAGGAATAAATCCCACTTGGTTGTGGTGAATACTCCTTTTATAATGCACTGTTGGATCCTATTAACAAGTATCTTTGTGAGAATTTTTGCATCCATATTCATCAGGGATATTATAGAGTCTATAATTCTTTTTAGTGAGGTCTTTGGATTGGACATCAAGGTAATGCTGTCTTCCTAGAATGAGTTTGGGAGTTTTCCTCCCACTTCTATTTTTTGAAACAATTTCAGCAGAACAGGTATTAATTGTTTTTTAAATGTTTGGTAGAATTCCTCTGGGAGGTCCTCCCACCCTGGGATTCTTATTTATTGGGAGATTTTTGATTACTGACTCAATTTCTTTGCTGGTTATCAGTTTGTTCAGGTTTTCTCTTTCTTCCTGTTTCAGTTTTGGTAGTTTATATGTTTCTAGGAATGCATCCATTTCTTCCAGTTGCCTAATTTGTTGGCACATAATTGTTCATAATATTCTCTTAAAATTCTTTGTAGTTTTTTGGTATTGGTTGTCATCTGTCCTCTTTCATTTATTTGGATTCTTTCCCCTTTCTTTGCAATAAGTCTGGTTAGGGATTTATTGATCTTATTAATTCTTTCAAAGAACCAGCTCCTAGTTTCATTGATCTGTTCTTTTTTTTTTTTATTTCTGTATCATTGATTTCTACTCTAATCTTTATTTCTCTTCTCTTGTTGGATTTAGGCTTTATTTGCTGTTAGTTCTCCAGTTCCTTTAGGTATAAGGTTAGGTTGTATATTTGAGATTTTTCTTCTTTCTTGAGGAAGGTTTTTATTGGTATATACTTCCCTCTTTGGACTACCTTTGCTGTATTCCCAAAGGTTTTGAACTGCCATGTTTTATTCTCATTTGTTTCCATGTATTTTTTAAATTCTTTTTTAGTTTCCTGTTTGACCCATTTCATTCTTTAGTAGGATGCTCCTTATGTATTTGTGGTCCTTCCAAGTTATTTCTTTTTTTTTTTTTTTAATTTTTTTATTAACATATAATGTATTATTTACCCCAGGGTACAAGTCTGTGAATCATCAGGCTTACACATTTCACAGCATTTGCCATAGCACATACCCTCCCCAGTGTCCATATCCCTATC
>CM052812.1:479245-545596 GCA_028533885.1 Nasua narica
TGCGGCTGCAGGGAGCCGGCCCCTCCCCCCGCGGTCTCTCTTCCCGTCGCTTTGGAATCACTTTTCCAAACGTCCTACCTTTCCGAAGGTGGTCGATTTTCTGCTCCTAGAATTGCTCTTCTTCCTCTCTTCTCCCTCCTGTTGAGTATGCTGGCTTTTAAAATGATTTCTTAACTATCTAGATGAACTTCTGGGTTCCGACTCTATCTCAACCTCCTACTTCTCCGCCTTTTTTCTGCTTTCTTCCAAGTTATTTCTTGTGGTTGACTTCAAGTTTTAAAGCATTATTGTCTGAAAAGATGCATGGTGTAATCTCAATTTTTTGTACTACTTGAGACCTTATTTTTGACCCAGTATGTTATCTATTCTGGAGAAAGTTCCATGTGCATTAAAAATATATATAGAATACTTCACGAATTTGCATGTCATCCTTGCATAGGGGCCATGCTAATCTTCCCTATATTGTTCCAATTTTAGTAAATGTGCTGCCAAAGTGAGCACTATTGTATCTTTTTTAACTGTTAAATTTTCTGACATATTGTATCTAAAATATTAAGAGACCATCTTGTCTACTTTTTGTTTTAAACTCTGTTTTTGTTCATCTTTGTTTTGTCAAATAATAGTTTAATTCAAAGCAAACAGCCAGAGAAGAGCAAATTGCAGTTTTTTCTTCCCTTGTATTCTTTGTTAAATTAAATTATAATTGGGGCAAATTTTCAAGAGTTTGCCTTGGTGTTTGACCTTCAGTAAGTATAAAGAAGATGCTGAAACCTTAAGTCATGTGTCAAAACCGCTTATACAAATTACAAAGAAATTTCTGCCAAATGATACATTTGGAAGTGGAGACATTGGAACTTTCTTGCTGACGTTGGGGTTGAAGTCCTGACAGGAAGATGTCACCTGACCTTGGCATTTCTTTTCCATATCCTGGAATCAATTCTGTTATGACATTATTAGTTGTGCAGCAAAACCTGCTAAGCTTTGGGGTGAGCTCTATATACTACATGCCAAAATAATTTCATATGTTTTGTAATTGGAGTTTAGTGAAGAAACATTTTATTTCATTATTTTCTTAATTTTATCATCATAAAACAAATATATGCTTCCATATCACTAAAGAGTCAACATCAAGCATGGAAGCTTTAAGACAGTTTGAAAGGCAGGTTGGTTTTAGTACATTATTAATGAAGCCACAGAACGTCCTAAATCCTTATACTTTTACCAATTTTCCTTCACCTGAAGAAAGTGAGGTTCAAAAGCTCTTAAGACTTGTTCCCTAACATTGGCTGTTTCCCTCATTTGTCATAAGTGAGTTCAGAGTGAGAATTTGCTAGCACACACCATTAGTCTTGGACACGCAGGATTAACTGGGTGCTTAGGACAAACAATATACAAATAAACGTTTTGCTAATTTTTATATTTGCATGATATTAGAAAAATGGCAACATTTAGGTGATTCTATAGGTTAGAAGGTAGGTTGACTGTTTGACAACTTGAGTCATGAATTTCATTATCATTAACTTCTCTTATTAGCAACAAGAAGTGCTTTATAAAATATAATCTGAACAACAGTGTGTTTTAGGTCTAAGTGACTGGTTTTATATTTTCATTAATTAATACTGAATCCTTGCTTAAAGGGATATTCATAGTTCTGGTTTTATGTTATCTTTCCTTGACCAAAGAAGGAAGTTGTATATCTTTTGTTTCCTATTTTCTATGGAGAAAAGAATGACATTTTTAAAAATAATATTCCAGAACCCCTTATTAGCTACATGGGAAAAATTCTTCATCACCCTCAATCTCAATATAGTTGAATAACTATAAATTGGAGATGACAATATATTCCTCTAGAGTTTATTGGTGGATAGAATGAAATAAGCCCAAAGATAAAGTGCTTAGAACATTTTCTAGAACAAAGTAGTAATAATTATTAAATTATTAAAATAATAACAATCATTCTTTTTGTTACATTATATATTATCCTCTTATTTGAAGATTTTCAGTAGAGTTATGACTAGTTTTAGTACCATATGCAGAAATCCTTCTCCTGCGCAATCTGTGTCTTTTTATCCAAAGGCCTGTGAACTGTGTAATGATGATATTTTCGTGAGAATCAGAACTCTTCAAGCCAGGTTGATGCCCCAATTCCCACCCTTCAAACATATTTGCACAACACAGGCTAGACTGTTTTGCAATAGCAAAGACATCAACATTTCAGGGGTTTCACAAGACAATAGTTTAGCTCTTGCTCCCACAAAACCACTGTAGACTCTACAGAAGCTCTAAGCCATAAGCTGTGAGCCGATAGCCAAGCTGCACTGATGTCATTGTTGACTTGCCGTCTCACAATGGCACTAACTCACTGTTTCTCCGCCAATTATTACTATCTCTTCCCAATGTCTAATTCAGTGGTGTAATGTTGGTAACTTGAAATCATACTCATTTAAACCTCAGAAATCAGGAAATGCCGCTAGAGTTGTGTTTTCTTGTTTCAGAAAGCTGGTTGCTGAACATTTAACAGTACCCTTTATATTAATAAGCACTTTCATGAGCTTCCTTGCAAAGTAAGATCATGGAAATTCCCACAATGGCTTTTGAGTGCTTCCGGCTAGAATTTAAATGTTTCAAAATAAGTAGAGAAAGTTATAGATGTACTCTTTTAAATGGGGTGAATAGGGAAGGCCTCTCTGCAAGGATTGAAATTTAAGTAAGGAGACAATCCACGTGGCCAAAGGGGAAACAGCAAATACAAAGACTCTGAAATATGTTTGAGAAATAGTGGGGAGGCAGCAGGGTTAGAGAATTATTTGACGAGAGGTAAGAGATGAAGTCAAGGAGTAGCCAAGAGTCACTTCCTGTAGGGCTTTGTGTGCCTACGTAAGAAATCTGGACTTCATTCTAAGTGAAATGAGTATCCACCGAACAGTGTTAAGAAGGGCAATGACATTATGTGACTGCAGATTTTAACTGCCCCTGTTAGCTGTCCTTTGAAGAATGATGTCCCTGTTTCTGAATGAAGCAATGGCAGGGTGGTAAGTATGATTTCCTGAGCAGCAAACACTGGAGGAAGAGCAGGGCTTGGAGGCCGCAAGTGCAAGAAACTCACAAGCTCAGTTCTTTGTACCTGTCAGACCAGGTTCTGAGTGTTGTGCAGAAATAGGAAATTGTAAGATATGTTGATATATTTTATTCATATATGTTGACCTACTTTAGTTTGAGCAATACACTGTGATGAGAATAGAAAATAGAAGGAGGTTGAACATTTGTGTGAGGGGCAAGATTTGTATGCAGTGTATTTAAGACAATTTCCTACAGTGACCTTCACAGAAAAGGAAAAAGATTGAAACCAATAAGCTTGGAAACTCAGTGACTCTGAGGTCATTCAATCAGGATAATAGACTATTTCAGATATGTCCTTGAATAAGTGCGCGGAATGATTCACTCTGTGAAAGAATGCATGCACACCTGAGGTTTAGGCTCTGACTAGTACGCTTTCTTGGATTCGCTTCACAGAATGTTTTCTCTCACTTAAAATTCTTTTCTTCCAGGTGCCATTACTTATTCATTCCATTTTTTGGAATTTTATTTATGAAATTATTTTAAAAGTTTGTCTAGGGACCTTTTTTTTTTAACTTCAGTGAATTAGTGGGTAAAATATGGACAGTTCCTGTTCATGCCCAAACAATATTCTACTAGTGCTTCTCTTGCACCAGATCACTGGGCATTTTTGATGCTTTCATAATTACACAACTTACTGGACTGTTATAAATTGCTATTTGCCCAGACACTGCTGGGGATATTCTCAAGGTTTGTTTTCATTTGTTATATTCGAGTATGATGGATGGATCCAAGATTATTATCTATAGTTATGCATATCTGAAGACAATTTTGAATGATTTAGTTTTTAGAGTTTCCAAACACTGATATTATTATTCTCTTTGTGGTGAAGGAGGGTAACACAGCCCTTTGCTTGCCTGTAGCTTGGCCTCTATCTCTGAGCTCAGAACTCAATATGGCCATCTTCCTGAAGGGCCACAGCCCTCTCTCATGGTCTCTGTGGTGGGGAAGCTTGTGCACGGGAGGATACTGGATGTTGTTGGAGGCTTGTGTTCATTTTCCTTTTTGCTCTTCATTCTTGTTTTTTGATTCAAATACTGTCTTTTCTCTCTATGAGTCTTTGTTTTACAGTACAAATTAAAAAAATAATGAATATTAGAGTTGTTTTTTTTTATTTAAAGATTTTTTTAAATTTATTTATTAGAAAGAAAGACTGAGAATGAGAAGAGAGAAGGTCAGAGGGAGAAGCAGACTTCCCGCAGAGCCGGGAGTCCGATATGGGACTCGATCCCGGGACTCCGGGATCATGACCTGAGCTGAAGGCAGTCGCTTAACCAACTGAGCCACCCAGGCGCCCTAGAGTTGTTTTTTATTAGTAAATGTTAACATAATTAAAGAAGTAATAAGCTGACATTAATGCTATGTTATTTGTGAAATCAACCCTATGAAGTGAGTACTATGAATATTAGTATATTGTAAATACTATACTATAGGCATACAGTTATGTTTGTTATAGATCACACAGGTAATATATTGAGGAGTCCTCATTTTAGCCCAGGAAATTTGACGCTGAAACTCGTTTCGTAGCCATCAGCATTCAGTGTTTGTTTTAGTCTCTGCTGTGCTGGGATGCATATCAGACGCAAGTATAAAACCAGTGATATGTCATATATTATGAAGAAATCTAACAACATAAAAAAACTAAGATGTCATGTTTTCCCAAGCTTCTTCCTCCATCAACTTCCACACTAGCTTTTAGGCAGAAGAGTGTATTTCCTCACTCCAAAATCAGCACAATGGCTGATTCTTTCATTCAAGTAACTCTTCTTGACTTTCAGTAACATCTAGAAACCACACTCATTCCTCTACCTCTGCCCCAGTGGACTTCACTCACTCCCAAAATTCATGCTGTCCTTTTACAGTCTCACTATCTTGCTTTAGTTTGAGAAGAACAACAGCAAGGGACAATCAGGTGGCTCAGTCAGTTAAGTGTCTTAGGTCATGATCTCAGGGTCCTGGGATCAAGCCCTGTGTTGGCTCCCTGCTCAGCCTGGAGTCTGCCTCTCCTTCTCCCTCTCCTTCTGTTTCTGCTCTCTCTCTGTCAAATAAGTAAATAAAATCTTTAAAATAAGAACAATAATAAACAGCAAGCCGGACGAACTAAAAATATCTTGGCACAGTCAGGTGTACTTGCTGTGACAAGGAGCAGGCCTCCCAGGTGGGCTTTACTGTTGGGTTGAACATAAACAGCTTCACAGAACAGTGGCTGAATATAACCATGTGTTATTAAATCATATATATTTTAATTTCCTGTACTTAGGAATCCTCAAACAAGAAATGCAGCTTGAAGTGAGCCCTGAGAATGTGCAGAGAAAACGGAAGACAGGGTCTCCTTTCCGTAGACATCAGGAATGGTGTTTTTGTCTCTCACCCAATAATGTTACTAGCCCTAAAGCTAAATAATTGTATGTGTGTAGCTTTCTTATCTGCCTCCTTTTCAGTCAGATATCCATATTGGTCTGGTCAGCTATGACCAAAGGGTGTTAAGTCACATAGGACAGGTGAACTTCAGAGAAGGTATTCGTGAGTGAGTTTTCTCTCTCCCAAAGTATCTTTAAATTTAAAAAATAAAATCGCTACTCTAAGGAAAAATTGATATTTCTGTACACTTATCTTGATTCCATCTCATACAATGTATAAACCACGTTGGTAGATTAAGATACACTTGAAAATGATTTATTAGTAGAAGTCTTAAATTCACGGTTATAAAGTGAAGTCTTAGTTACCAAGAATACAAAGTCAATATTCTCGCCACTGAACTTTGCTCAGAGAGGTAAATGTATTTCCCCCTACATGTGTCCAACACAGCTGGGCCGTATTTCACTTCCAGTATTATAAAATCACATATTAGAGGGGCCTGGGTGGCTCAGTGGGTTAAAGCCTCTGCCTTCGGCTCAGGTCATGATCTCAGGGTCCTGGGATTGAGCACCCCATTGGAGCCTGCTTCCCCTTCCTGTCTGCCTGCCTCTCTGCCTACTTGGGATCTCTCTCTCTCTGTCAAATAAATAAAATAAAAATAATTTAAAAATCACATGTTAAATTTAGTAGAATACAGAAACATATACACCAAACTATCTGAGTATAGGAAATTAAAATATATATGATTTAATAACACATGGTTATATTCTTCTTTTATATCACTATAGATATGTATCCATATATTGCCAAAGTCAAAGAAGATTGAATATAAAACTAATAAGGCCCATGATCTCTTGGTGTAAAACAATCTGATTGATTCAGATATATAATCAGGAGAAATAACTTCATGTAAGTGAGAAAAGCAGATGACATACAAAGGTGAGAAGGATTTCACTTCTGTATTCTCTTCATTCCTTGCAGCATTGCTGGGATGTAGGACAAGTACTCAGGACCAGCTATTTAGACACGGAGACATAGTCTGCGTGTGTAGTATGTGTACACATTATGTGTTATATTCTCTAAACACGCAAGACACATACAACAGTGTTTCTAATAACACTATACATAACAGTCCTAATTGGAAACAAACCTAAAGTTTGCAATAGGGATAAGTTCAGAAAACGCCGCACTTGATAGCCTGGAGAATGAGCTACTGATACACTGTAACGTGGATGACTCTTAGATATGTAATATTAAGCAAAAGAAAATGGAAAAAGAAAACGTCCTATAGATTTCCTTTCTTATAAAGATCCGAAATAGGCCATGCTGCCTGTTGGTGATGGAGGTCATTTTCAGGCTGGCGTGGGGGCCTTGCCGAGAGGGCAGAGGTGGCCACAACTGTGGGTGCTGGTAGTGAGTGTTCTATTTCTTGAATTTTGTTACAGTTCCCTGGATATTTCACCTTGTGAAACTGATTCGTACACTTTCGTATATGTACGTTATGTTCCAAAACATTAAAGTGATTTAAATTTGCATTTCCCTAATTGCTGCTGATGTCGGACCTCTGTTCTGGGCTCCTTTGACACCCGTGTATCGTTAGTAATGAACTAGCTCTTCGTTTCTTTTCTCCATGTTTAATTAGGACTGTTTGCTTCTAGATCATTTAGTTCTGAGATGCTTGTATATTCTGTATTCTGTATCTTTGCCAAACTTGTGGTTAAAAATACTTTATTTTGTACTCAGGAGCTTATCTCTTTCTCATTTTAATGGCGTCTTTCAGAGAGCAAAAAAAATTTATTATCATGAAGCCCAATTTTCAATGTTTTTTCTTTTATGATTATGCATTTTCTGTCAAGTCTAAAGATTTTCTCCCATGCTTTTATTTTCTAAACTTTTTTTTTTAAAGATTTTATTTTTTTGTCTGAGAGAAAGAGAGGGAGAGTGCACAAACAGGGGAGCAGCAGACAGAGGGAGAAGCAGACTCCCCACTTAGCAGGGAGCCTGACGCAGGGAATCAATCCCAGCACCCTAGGATCATGACCTGAGTCAAAGGCAGACACTTAATCCACCCAAGTGTCCTAAAAGGTTTATAGTTTTTATAATTTACAGTCTGTATTCCATTTTGTACAAATTGCGAGACTTTTTTGCCTGTGGACATCCAATAGTTCCAGCATAGTTTGTTGAAAAGACTATCTTTCCTTCATTAAGGTGCTTTTGCACATCTGTCAAAAATCAGTTGGGCATGTTTATATGGGTCTATTTCTGGGTTTCACTGCTCTTTGGGCTTATCCTGGGCTAAAACACGTAGTGTTGATTAATAGCATTATAGTAAGTCTTAAAATTCGATAGACTAATTTTCCCTTTTTACTCTTCTTTTCAACTACCATACAACCCAGCAGTTATATTCCTGGGCATTTGTCCCCCGGAAGTAAAGATTTATGTTCACACAAAAGCCCGTCCATGAATGTTTACGGCAGTTTTATTCATAATAGTCAAAATGTGGAATCAACCCTCTCCTTCTACACTAAACAAACTGCAGTGGACAATATCTCAGCAATTCAACATGAACAAAATGAACTACTGATGCATCAAAAAAACTAG
Source organism: Nasua narica (assembly GCA_028533885.1). NCBI lineage: Eukaryota > Metazoa > Chordata > Mammalia > Carnivora > Procyonidae > Nasua > Nasua narica. The sequence continues at coordinate 487,322 of CM052812.1, forward strand.
ATAAATTTTCTGAGAATTATACTGAATGAAAAAGCCAGTCATTAAGGATCATTTGGTGCATTACTCCCTTTATAAAATAACCAAATTATACAAGTGGATAAGAGTTTAGTGCTTGTCAGAGTTTAAGGGTCTGAGGGGACAGACAAGGGGGCTTGACTGAGAGAGGATAGCATGAGGAACCCTCACAGCAATGAAAATACTCTTTATCTTGACTGTGGCGACATCACAGGAGTCCTGCAAGGTATTAGTGCTATGAGAGAAACGGGACAGAGTACATGAGATGTTTCTTTTCTTTTTCTTAAAGAGGCATGTGAATCTACAAGTGCCTTGAAATAAAAAGTTTAATTGAACAAAATATGCCCATGCAAAGCAAACAAGGGAGGTGAGGGACCTGAAATGTAGAATGTGAACAGAGAATGCAGAGTTACAAGATACAAGATACAAAAGGAAAGGAGTTTCAAGAAGTGAGGAATGACTGGGAGGGCCAGACTGCAAGATCAGGGAAGACAGGGGGCTATTTCCATGATATTTACTGTTCAATTATCAGCTCTAGCCCAATAATCAACACCAAGTGTCCACTGTAGAAAATGACTTAAAAAGACTATAAATGGAAGAATGTCAAATGCCTCAGAGGGACAATTTGTATTTGGACTAAGGAGTGATAGACTTTGCAAATATTTTAACAGGACTGAGAAGGACATTAGTGCCATCATGAATTTAAGAAAGGAACAATAAGTGAGGAATAAGAAATTGAGAATCAAACTGAATCCAAAAAAGCTTGGCCAATAAGAGTGGAAGGGAAATACATTTGCTGAAAGAAAACACAGTGTGGAAAGTATAGTTCATAAGATATTTCCTATGATTTATTTATATTAATGCATGCTTTTTGTCTGCTGTTAATATGGAAATTAAGTCATTTGGACATTTTAAAGTTAAATTATACAGATCAAATAGGATCACCAGCTTACCCTGTCCTTTTGACTTGGCACCCATCACCTCACTAGCGAGGAGACTTATGCCGAGAAGTGACATCATACAGTCACAACCACTGCACTCCTTGGTGGCAGTACTGATACCCAGCACCCATGAGGAAATCAGTACATACCTGTTAAGTAACGGTAGAAAGAATGAGTGGCTGAGAAAGAAAACAAGAGAGATACTAACAAACATCTCTCCTACCATAAAGACTGTGTCTTTCTCCTATGTCATGCTTTGTATTTTGATTAGGTCTTCTTGTAGGGGAAATAACATTCTCTTCCAAGTACTCACACAGCTTCAAGTAAATGAAAAAATAAAAAATCAAACCTAAGGCCTTTTTCTAAGCCATGTTGGTACCCAAGATATGTTAATGTGAGGAGCACGCATCCTGCTAGCAATTTTCCTCATACACAGATTTCCTTGTAGCATCAGTTAATCTGCAGGTTAAATTTTATACCATAAGCGTCAGTCAGTACACAAAATACTGATCAGGTGAACCCGTGTCCACCCCACAGTTGACCTCCTGGAGTCTGGATTTAGAATAGGATTCAGAGCTTTGTGAAAAAAGGGGCATGGATTACACCAGCTCATCATGACTCAGGAAATGGGATAATGAACATGGCAGCCATCTATGATGACTATAGAGAGCAAGATGGATACATATGGTCCTAGATATTATTTTACTCATTTTCAACTTGTATAATCCAGAGTTATTTTATAGCAGTTTGTAGTTTATAGTCTTAATATTATCACTACTGCATAATTTAATTAAAATAACTAGGTCATCTCATTTAACAATCATTACTTGGACGTTTTCTAAACTCATAGTCCTTTGGAATTATCTCCATTTTGCAGGTCATTAGATATGGGTCCATTTTAGAAGTTTCAAAATCATTACTTTTAGATTCTCTCTTTAATAATAATGTCTCTGAAGCTCAGATCTTTTAGCTTTCATATATTTTCTTTCTTTAAGATAGTCTAACATAAATCTATTAAGTTTGGATCTAAGGAGTATTTATTTCTATGAACCTTGAAATAAATAAATCCAATGAGAAAGAAAAGGACTCAGTATATCCCCACATGCAAATAAGTGATTAGAAACTCACTTTATAATGAGGCTCACCAGTTGATAACATCTGCACGTGCATCCCCAACGGTGCTCACTCCCTCCTGACTTTATTATGCCTACTTAAAAATCAATAGACAAAATTTTCAGAAAATGTTAATTGTACAATGCAACTCTGGGAAGGAGTGCAGATCTGATTAAAAGTGGTAACCTTAACATAGCTCAGATTCCTTTCCTTAAATTCAGCCCTGAGCGCTTTCCTTTAGTCAGCAGATAAACAATCCAGGTGTCCTTTCTCCGATGCGTAGCGATGGAGTCCTGGGCACATTTCTTCCAGTTAAGTCTTTATGTCAGTACGAGCAGCTAATAGGAAGACTGTACCACAGGACCTGATGTGGATACTTGTAATTTTTATGCAGAAAGCTAAAGACTATGACATGTTGCAAGGTGGCCATAAAGGCAAAATCTCTGCCTAGAGTGCAGCACACTTCATGCTTTTCATATGGAAACAAGTTAGAGTTCACTCATGTCTACCATGTTGCAAAGTGATTTATTGTTCAGTCTGTTGGCTTTAAACAGTCAGCAGAGGAATCCACCACTGCACCTGGCTCCAAGTGAGCGAGCGAACACGTCACTGCACCTTGTAGCACCCAGGGCCAGGGGCTCCTTGCTCCGATAATACTAATCCCAGCTCCATCTGACACAGGTTACAATGTCCCTGAGTTACTGTTTACTATAGGATGTGTAGAGTCATTCGTGTTTTCTTCTTTATTTTTAATTCTTAGCATTCTGCACAATTCTTTAATTCTGCAACTCTGCACAACCACACAGCCACATCAGAAGGCGCCGGTGACTCCGTTGTATCCAAATATCCCCTCCTGGGCTCCTCCTCCTCGCAGCTGAACATGGTTGCTGAACACACACACACACACAGAATTCCATGACATGTCTCACTTCGTGACCACACGAGCAGTTGTCATTATGTCCAGAAACATAGAATGAAAACAAACACACAAATCCACAGGCTGCGGGTCCAGTGTGTGTGCAGATAAGAATGAAGCTTCCAGAGAATATTGGAAAGTAGCTAAAAATGAACAGCCTATATTACCACCCCGAAGCCATAGAAAGAGCCAGTTAGTCCCCAAAAGGAAAAAATAAAGGAACCAATAGAAATCAATAGAGAAAAATGAAAAAAACAAAACTAAAAATTGCTTCATTAAAAAGATTAATAATATTGATGAATTCCTGCAAGTCTGATCAAGAGGAAAGAAAAATAACCAATATCAAGAAAGAGGAAACTTCACTAAATCTTATAAAGATATTATATGCATTGAGATTGTGAGTCATTATGAACCAATACATTGGACAACATGATGGAAATGGGTGAATTCTTTGAAATACACAGTTGCATCAAATTGACACAAAACACAAGATGTGTGGAGTGACCTCTCAAAGAAAGTGAATCTGTATTTACCAACTTGACACAAGCTGAATGCCAGGACCATCTAGTTTCATTTTCAAGTTCTACTAATGTTTAAAAATGTAGTAATAATAGCCTTACTGAAACTCATTTAGAAAACGGAAAAAGAGGAAATGTTTCATGAGGACAGCAAAGCACTGATATCAAAACCTGCTACAATATTTCAAGGAAAGGAAATTATTCTCAGATACTTAGTCACAGAACTCCTAAATTCAGTATTAGAAAATCAAATCCAGAATAATATAAAATAATACCTCTGCCCAAGTGGGTTTTCTCTCACTTCCAGAACTGAATAAGTAAATGTAGTGATGTTGCAGCATCTATGAGAAATCTACAAAAATCAACTGTATTTAACTGAATTAGGTAAAATTCTGTGCCCTTGTTTTGACATTTCCTAAATCCCTAACATGCACCTCCTCTCCCCTGGTGCCCCCTAAGTGCCCATTCCCACCGTGTTGCACAGGGCTGCTGCTGTCCTTCAGGAGGAGACAGTGGTTTGCATTTATTTCAATGACTCAGAGTTCTTTGGCAAGAACCACATGTCCGCTACTGTACTTGGCAATAGGAACATTATAATATGCGCTCTTCCGCCACGGAAGAGGCTACAAGTCACACTCATTGCTATTTAACACATCTAGTATTCCTTGATTTTGCTTGGATTTCATCTGAGAGTGAAAATTAAAAAAAAATATTTACCCACCATTCTTACTTCTTTACCAGTGTCCTTCTATTACTCTTTACTTATTTCATTTCCCTTAGTATAAATTTTGAATCTCCAGACCGTGTATTATTCAACTAGAACTGAAAAAAAAAAAAAAAAGATCTGAGAAGCATAGGTGACTTCTGTGGACAAGTCCTTACTTTGAAAAATAATTCTACAAAGCAAGATTGAAAAAGAAAAACAAAACTGGAGGTATCACAATCCCAGATTCCGAGTTATATTATAAAGCAGTAGTAACTAAAACACGATGGTACTGGGATAAAAATAGACACATAGATCAAAAGAATAGAACAGAAAACCCATAAATAAACTCACAATTACATGGTTAATTAATCTTTTATCAAATATTTGTTATTAAGGAACTAATAATAGTTCTCTTGTTTAATGGAGTCTATTTGGTTTTGGCATCAGGGTCATGCTGGTCTCATAGACTGAATTTGGAGGTTTTCTTTCCTTTTCTGTTTTTTAGAATAGTTTCAGAAGAATAGGTATTAACACTCTTAGTGTTTGGTAGAATTCAAATGTGAAGCCCTTTGGACTAGGACATTTGTTTGTTGGGAGATTTCTGATTACTGATGCACTTTTCTTTGCTGGTTAAGGGTCTATTCAAGTCTTTTCTTTCTTCTTGTTTCAGTATTGGTAGTTTGTTTATTTCTAGGAATTTATCCATTTCATTCAGGTTGTCCAATTTGTTGGCGTTTAGTTTTTCATAATATTCTCTTATAATTGTTCGTATTTCTTTGGTGTTGGTTGTGATCTCTCCTCTCTCATTGTGATTTTATTTATTTGGATCCTTTCTCTTTTCTTTTTGGTAAGTCTGTCTAGATGTTTATCAGTTGTATTAATTTTTTTCAAAGACCCAGCTATTGGTTTCATTTATCCATTCTATTGTTTTTTTAATTTCTATATAATTTATTTCTGCTCTAATGTTTATTATTTCTGGCTTTAGGCTTAATTTGTTGAGGTTTTTTTGTTTGTTTGTTTGTTTGTTTGTAGCTCCTTTAGGTGTAAAGTTAGGTTGTTCATTTCAGATTTTTCTTACTTCTTGTCTGTATTGATACATTGACTTCCCTCTTCTGACTACTTTTGCTGAATCCCAAATGTTTAAACTGTTGTGATTTCACTTTCATTTGTTTCCATGAATTTTTAAAATTTCTTCTTTTGATATCCTGGTCGACCCATTCATTATTTAGTAGTATATTGTTTAACCTCTGTGTATGTGGTCTTTCTAGACTTTTTTCTTGTGATCAACTCATAGCACTGTGCATGGAATGACTTCAGTCTTCCCATGTTTAAGCCTGTTTTAAGGCCTAAATGTGATCTATTCTGGAGAATGTTCCATGGGGCATATTTATTCTAACATTAATTATAGTCTTTGCATGATTAGCTTATTTTATGTAGTTCTGTTAGAATATGTATAATTTACTCACTATGATTGTTGTAATTTAGCAAAAAGCTTTAAAAGTAACAAGAATACAGGTTTATTTTTAAAACTAAAAGGCATCAATGTAACTCTATGCATAATAAGTCTCTTCCTTGTTTTCCCCTATTCCTTATGCTTATTTTACTTAGGAGGTTACGTGATACAGTATCGTGACTTTTTTGTTGTTGTTTTTATTTCCTCATTCAGGCTCTGATCAATTTGAGGGAAAGTTGTGCATTTTATCCATCTTTGTCCAGGTTAAGTTTGCTGCTCCTTACCCATGAGTTCAATGAATATGCGAATGAAGTAATGACCCTACATCCTACCAAAGTCTTCCTCTTCTCATTCCTTCCTCCACCTCATTAATTGCCTTGAATAATATAACTTTGTTTTTAGTAGTCAAGGAAAGTCTGATATAGAAATCAAAGCATCCTGGTACATATGTTATTATCTCTAATTATTGATAAATTATAAGATAATTTTAAGGAATTCCCTAGTATGGAAACCTAGTCTTCATAAAAACAGAAACAAATTTATTTAATGCATAAGTATGGACTTCAGGTTATAAGAAGCATTTTAATTATGAATTTAATGTCATCATGAAATCTTTTTTTTTTTTCATCATGAAATCTTAAAAGGCATTAACAACCCAGAATAATTCAGAACTTTTTAATTTTTGGTTGGAATGCAATTGGGACTACTTTGCACTTTAATAAAATTGATTAGGTAATTGCTCAATCTCATTTAGTTTTGTAACAAATAGTGTGAGGAGCAGGAGTCAAAGGAACATAGAGTTTATTTATTTCAAGATTTGGAAACAAGGTCAAAAGAGATAAAGGTGCTTTATGAAGATCAGGGTATTCTAAGAAAAGAGACCTTATAGGAAATAGGTCCTATTTCCTCTTTGCTTTCTGCTACTGTCTTCTTTATTATTCTGTCACAAATTCCTTCAGCCAAAAGGTTATGGTTTTAAAAATCATTTTTGATGTATAAAATACATAATCTCCATAAAATACCCTAATCTTAAGTGTACAACTCAAACAATTTACATCAGCATATACCTGTTGTAACCTCCACTTACCAGGATATTGAATGATTCTATCTCATACACTTCTTCAAACAAATACAATACAGTCTTGATGTAGTATGATCAGTGGAATCAAAATTCCAATAGTGTAAAATGAGATGTTTCATTCTTTTTGGAGTTAAAAAAAATGGTGGATGACCTGCAAATATAGCTAATTGATCAAGAGTTTGGAAATGCAGTTGCAGGATCAAACTCTATCCTGGGACATGTTATGAACTGGCTCCATCCAGTGATGATCATCTGCTGTCCCTTGAAAAACCATGGATTTAATTCTGGGTTGTGAAACTGGTTGGGATTGCCAGGAGAGTGCTTGAGATTTCTAGAGCCTTCCAGTTGGTGCCCAGTAGACTATTCTGGGGAGACGGAGCCAGAGGGGCAGGGGGATGTGAAGACCCATCCTCAGTGTCTGGTTTGGGGTTGTGCACCATTGCCCTCTACTTCCTTGCTCTTCTCCCTTCCATATCTTCTGACCCCACCTCACAGAACAAGCTCTTTTGAGGAAAAAAAGGGCTGGACAGAGGATGGGGCCTCATCACTAATCACATTATAACTTACTATGCATCAAAGAGGTTTTATTTTCTACTTAGAGTGCTCAGAGACTTGAGAGATGCTTATTTTGTCTCCAGTCATTTTTTTTTTTAAAGATTTTATCCATTTATTTGACACAGAGAGAGATCACAAGTAGGCAGAGAGGCAGGCAGAGAGAGGGGGAAGCAGGCTCCCCGCCGAGCAGAGAGCCCGACGCGGGGCCCGATCCCAGGACCCCGAGATCACGACCCGAGCTGAAGGCAGAGGCTTCAATCCACTGAGCCACCCAGGCTCCCCTGTCTCCAGTCATTTTTAAGGAGAACATTTGCTTTTGCTTTTTTCTCCTGAAGAAGAATTTTTTCAGAGTGTAAGATTATTCCAATCTCCTATTAAACACACACACACACACTTAGTCTTCTTAATATATTTATCTATATCTCTATTTAAATTTATCTATAGAGTTATATAAAGTATCATATATATAATACTAACCACTGGAGTGATAAAGGAGTTCAGTTGAAACTGGCTGAAAATAGAAGGGACTAGAAATTAGTTAACTCCTAATATTTTTGTCACTGCCACAGTTCTTATTCTCATTTATAAATACTGGCAACTAATATTAATACAGATTGTCCTGTGATACAAGTCCATAGGTAGCCCAATTAGGCTGTCTAAATTCTCATCTCTGCAGTATAGGGGATGACCCTGGTGCAGCCTTCCTTCAGTGATTAGTTTGGCTTTAAAACCATAGCTTTACACTTAAACACACATTTTCATAGATTTGCAAGTATAGTAAATATGGTCACACACATGTTAACATGTGTCAAGTACTGATCAGCTATCTTCTTTTGCCCAAACCTCTCACCTGCTCTAGAGAGCGCGAGGTGGATTACAGGGACATTACTGAGTGACTGCCGCCTGTAAACTTGTGAAACTCTTACCTAATTTCAAGGTGAGTTGATTCCTTGTCTTCAGTTTTGAGATTTTTAGTGACAGAACATACCGATAACAAATTCTTGGTTTTGTTAAGCTCATATTTTTGTGACCTTGGAGTAATGGGATTGTTTTTCCAAACCTGCTTATTAGGATGTGCTTTCCAAATAGACAAAGATATCATAAAAAACTAATTTTATTTTACTGTGTATCTCCCAATCTAATCGCCCACTGAGGGAGGAAGGTATTAGAATAATCCAAACGTGTGGAAAGTCTACAGATACCTGTACCGCAGAGCCAGGTGGATGAGGATGATACACATACACCAGGGGAAGATGAAAGGGAGCCTGAGGATACCTGGGAAATGGCAGCAAGTAAGGAGAGGGAAAGAAGACCACAGGGAGAAAGGTCTCGCCACAAAGGGCAAATTTTCAGGAGTCTTAAAGAAATTCAGATTATAAATTCCAATATCGTAGAGATGGTTTTCTGTGCTGATGGGATTATTGAGAAATGTATCACAAATATATTCATATTTTTACATCTCTTTGACTTCATGTTCTACAAAGTGTTATTACTTTGTGTAGCTCCCTACATATCAACTTAATTTAAACACATGTTTAAATAATTCGTGGAATAATGAAAACGTAAACAATTATCTTCAGTCAAGCAGGGAATTTTAGTGGCTGGATTTTTATTTTGTTTACTTTTTTAGCATTTAAAATCATGCAAAGAACAGGTACCTCTAGGTGGCTCAGTTGGTTAAACGTTCGTCTTCGGCTCAGGTCATGATCTCGGGGTCTTGAGGTCAAGTTCTGCATCCGGCTCCATGCTCAACAGGAGGCCTCCTTCTCCCTCTCCCTCTGCCCCTCCTGCTCCCCCTGCTTATGCACTCTCTCTCTCTCTCTCTCTCTCTCTCTATATATATATCTTTATCTCTGTGTCAATAAGTAGGTAGAATCTCAAAAAAAAATCATGCAAAGAATGCAGATAAACCGTCAACATCCCCAATTATTCTAAATGTCAATTGACCTCGGTTTTTGAAATGTGAAGCTGGTTTTGTACTCCCCTTTCCAAGTAATTTGTGATTTCCCTCAAGAAAGCACTCATGCGTACTGCGCTACCAGGCAAGTAGAGTCACAAACCAGTCTGTCCATCACCACCCAGATAACAGCAGGGCAGAGGGAAGCAGTGAAAGTAACCAGAGTCTATTCAGACTGTTGACAAATGCCTTCTGGAGAAAAGGTCTTAAATAATAACAATCTTCAATTCAGACTTTATATCATTTATGGAATTGACAAATAGTTCTTGGCATCTTTTTAGCTCAGGCAAATTCTTGTCAAAATTCCTGTATCCCTTTCATTACTGTTTTTTGAAAAGATAGCTAAGAATATGCAATGTGTTAAACATTTATCATGACTGGAAGAATCTGTAGCATGTTTGCTAAGAATTGGGATAAAGTACTAAAGACTGAAATCCTGGACTTGTCTTTCTACCTTGACCATTTACTCACCAGTACATAAGCTTGCATTATAATGAAGTAAAGCCACAGAATAAATCAGAATAATTAAATAACAGTACTTCATACCTAAGGTTTTAAAATGCATGCATAGGTATCTACTTTTGAGCTCCTAAATAATCCTAAGAGATGGGAGAGACTGGTTTTATTATTATTTTGTCAAAGCAATCTCAGTTCTGCTTTCTCCAGGCAAAATAAGAAGGTATACAAAGCAGGAGACAAGGGGTTGGATATTTGTCATTCAGCGTCTTAATTTCTTCCTGATAGCATTCAAATTACCAGCCTTTACAGTCTACTGCCATACAAATCTAACATAAGGCTTGAGGATTCCAAGTAATAAAACTTGATATAAAAAGTTGGAGTTTATGACTCAAACTCCAACTCAAACTTCCTCTTCTATGAGGAAGAACTAGATACAGGAAAAATAGCCTAGAGCAGTCGGTGGAACCACAGATGAAAATAAGATGCCTTTATGTAGGCACAGAGCTATTTAGTTTTGAAATATATTATTTGGTCTCAGGAAAATTGGAAAGGAAGAATTGTCAAAATCGTCAACCCTTTAAATGCCAGTTCACTATAGTTGCGACCAAGTATCTTATAGAAGTTTTCTTAAAATAGTTTCTACTTCCTCAGTTCTTTTGTCCTAGTATTCAACAAGCCGTGTTAATGTTTTTTGAGCAAACTCAGATACAAATACAGATAAAGATCTCTACTCCATTATTTCCACAGTGATCAACCACACCAAGGATTTGTCACATCCCCCGCAGATATCTATAGCGGTCCCCAAATTCATCTTCTTACTCTAGTTTGCTCCATCTTGCAATTTATTCTGCTTGTGCTGTCAGATTAATCTTCCTAATACATGGCCATCAGAGTATCACTTCTCTTTCAAAGAAATCACTTTGATTATTTAGAAGATAAAGGAAAAGATATTTGTTCTTAAAATCTTTCGCAATCTGATGGCAAATTAACTTTCCTCTTTTATTGTCAGATACTCCCAGAAACATCTTTATTTTGGCAGGTTAGTGCGCCAAATGTCCCTGTACTGAAAACAAGTTCTTTGCCTTCCTTCTTCTCTCATTCAGGTAAATAATACCATTTCCCAGTGGACAACCCATTTTGTAAAGTTTAGGTGCGGTCTTCCTCCTTCACCACTAGAGAGATGAGCTTATAGCCCAGATTAAACCGCAATATATTATTCAGATCACAATAATTAGTTCAGCGATAGATTACAAAATAAATCAAGTTTTCCAAATGTTTAACATAGGAATTTTGTGCATATTTTGTGCTTCCTTTATGCTTTCTATGCCATAACATAGGCACAGGAAGCTGCCTGCTTCCCTGATGCTTGGGCAGATCCTCTCTGAAAATAAAGCCAGTGAATCGAAGGAATTGAATCCCAGAGATGAAAAGAGAGAGACAGTCTTAACCATACTGTTGGTGCCCCAGGATTCAGCAATGCCTTCATTATTAGATAGGGGACCCAATAAATTTATTCTTTGCTGAAGTTAAACTTGGGTGCTGGTTATTTGTAACTAAAGTGTTTTAGATTAATATTTCTTCCAAACTCATTTTGAACATTCATGTATTCTTTTTTTATTCACATTCTTCCCTTCACTAGGAAATCGTCCAACTTTTCCATTACTAAAACAAACACTGAAAACTCAGTTATTTCCTTTGCATCGTATTAATTTCACTGATCTTCTCCAGCCAACAGAAACATCAGCATCTTTTGATCCATCTACCAATTTAACTGATTTACTCCTGAAATAACTTACTTTAAATGCATTTACTTTACTATTATATAGCTTATATTCCCAACTATAATTCGAGCTCTTTGATGGAAAAATAGTGTCACTCTTTTTCTAATTCATCACAGTATCTAAAATGGCACCCTGGGGCGCCTGGGTGGCTCAGTCAGTTAAGCTACTACCTTCAGCTCAGGTCATGATCCTGGGGTCCAGGGATCGAGCCCCACATTGGGCTCCCTTCTCAGCAGGGAGCCTCCTTCCCCCCCTCCCTCTGCCTGCCTCTCTGCCTACTGTGTGCTCTCTATCTCTCTGTCTAAATAAATAAATAAATAAATAAAAAAATCTTAAATAAATAAATAATAAAATAATGACTAAATAAATAAATAAATAAATAAATATTTTAATAGAGCCTTAAAATAATATTTATCATTCTTTAAGAAACTAATGTCTAACTATGAACTAACTACAAAAGAAAGACAGTCGTACTTGGTTTGTTATTTAGGAACATAATTATTTCTCTTTATTCAGTTTTGACCACTTATTTCTATAATCTTAGGCTTTCATAGTCATAAAGACTATCAGCTAGTGATAAAGTGGTCAACACTGGAAATGTGTGACTTCTACAATTATTATATAGGGCATCATCATGGTTATAACATTTTCATTATTCATCTCGCTCAAGGACATTCAAACTAATAACTAGAAAAATTTAGTTTGATATGAGCACATTAAAAACAAAAGATTGTGATCATTCTAATTACATTGAAAAATGAAATCTTTGGTTGCACTAATCCATATACTCTCTGCTATAAAACCCTAACCCATATTTATTTTGATGCATGTATGTGATAAGTAAGTCAAAGCAATGTCAACCAAGTGTTAAAGTTTATTTAATAATACTGTGATTGTTAAACATCTATCACATTCAAAATGTAGTGGAAAATAATTAGGCTTAAAACTCAAAAGAATAAAATGGCTTGTCAAAACCATAGAGTTTTGGCAAATTATTCAGGCCCTAGAAGGAATAGGTGAGCCTATGAATTACAGTGTGCCTACCTTATTGCTGATGCATGAAAGAAGAGCAGAGATGTTTCGTGTAGACTTTACCACTTCCTCCTCAACTCCGTCGGCCTCCTTGTTCACCATCCCACCCAACAGTGCCACAGCCCAGGGACACCGCAGGACTGCATGGTCCCCTGCTTCCTTGTAGAGCATTCCTAGGAGGCAGTCGTGGTGCTGCCACTATGAATGCTCAGAAGATATTTGAGAATTCCCATGCGAGCGGGGGATAAAGGGATGAGGAGAGGAAGGATGGAAGGAAAAGGAAGACAGGAGCTTATCATCAAGAAAATACAAAATTCACTGAATCAAATGTGAGAAAATACCTAACTTTTTTTGAACTCCTGTGCTTCATTCTAAGCAGCAGTTGTCAGACCTTTTTTCCTCTTTCTTCTGGGACTGTTGGGAGATGGCATTTCCCAGCATTTGTGGTTGCTAACTGTCACGGTGGGACTGACTCAGAGACAGTTAAATGTGAGCACAAGCAACCTGTGTGCCTTCCAAGCTTGGCTCAGTAACAACAATCATGTTACCAATAATAGTAATAATACCTCCTAATGACCATCCCTCATATTCCCCTCCCATTTTGTCTACATATTGCACATGAAAGTTTCTTGGCAAAAGGGATGGAAAATAAAGTAATCTTTTCATTCTACATCTGTTTTTCAGTATACCTGGTCAAATTAAAGTCTCTTTAGATTGGTATAAAATCGATTGGAGAATAGTATCTATTAACATATTATAAAAGGAAAATACCTTCCTTTCTCCTGAGATCATAGCAAGTAAACTAGCTACCAGTAATACTCATGATTCCTTCCACCTTCTTGCTTTCTTAAAGAAATACTCATCTAAAAATGTTCGTTTGAAACCATAGGAGCCTACTGAATTAGCAGAGTGTCTCCCTGTCATCTAAAATTGGCAATGTACTTGCAAAACTAAAAGAGTTAATGCAGTGAGAAGCTCTGTGGTATATGGTTACTTATAGTAAGTTTCCATCTTATTTATTTTGTGGAGCTTCTGTTTTACCTAGGAGGTCTTGTGACAGAGCCCATATAGAGAATTCAAGAAATCTGCATCCTATTTTGGAGTTTATATCCACTTTTATCACCAGAAAAATACATGAGTTTAGTAAAGACTTTTTGGACTTCATTTCTTCATTTATTATTTCATTTAGCCAATATTCATTGCACACCTCGTAGATGGAGGATCCTGTTAGCAGCACTGCAGTTGAAGCAGTGAGCTAAAATTAGCTGAGAATCCTACTTCCACAGAATTTATATTCTGGTGTGAGATGTGGCTTTTGAAAATGGACAAGGTATAAATAAACAATCGTGCTTGAAAATGAAAGCAAGTTCCCAAGCATTTTGGCACCAATTATGGATATGTTTTACTGAGCAAGTCTGTGTGGGTTTGTTCATTGATCAGTTCAGTGGAAACCCTATTTGTAATAAACACTGGGCTGGAAGGGGTCTGGGTAGTGGAGCGATAGTATGTGAGGATTCAAGAGCGAGCTTTAGTTGCACATCTTCAGCTTGTGAAGAGAATCAGTACATTTTCCAGAAGGAATGATGGGCACTGGGTTACCTGATGGGTCACTTAGGTGCAAATCATGTACGAGAGCTTGTACTGGACGCTTCTCTTCCGGGCAATATTTTGAGTGGTGATGAATACAAAATAGAGCGTATCACAAATCACATACTGCTTGGGATTAGAAGATCATTGTACTAAGCCTCACCTGGGTACCAGACAGGAAAGATCTGTGTCATTTTGAGACCTCTCTGGGTATCATTTCCCACAACTTGGGTATTATTTTAATATTGCACAGTACTTGCAATTTGCAAATTGTGCCAACATCCGATTCCCTCCGTTGAAATGCAGGCAGGTCAGAGTGATTGCTGACCATATGACGACACCTGCTGAGCTGCTTACACGCACCCCCATTAGTGGAACCATCCTAAAGGAGTGACTTAGTGTTTCTGAGTGTCCTTGCCCTCCTCATAGAATGGAATACAATTCTAGTGACCTTTTTTAAAGACTTATAAGGATTAAAGGAAAAAAGCAGGAAAATAACATATTTCAAGTGTTCAAAACTATATGGTACTATGATTATTCACTTCTTTGGCTTGTGAGCTGGGAATTAATAAAAAAGTATAGAAAAAAGTACATTAAAAACAGCAACCACTTTGTGAATGCCATGTATTCTTATGTAATTTGCATACAGAAATCCCAAGTGCAAAAGTAATAAGTTACATTGGCTTCTCTTAGGCACACTGACGTTACTCAAAGTGATTTTAAATTAGTATTCCCTACCAACTAGAAATTGTCCTGTTCTCTCATTTCTGGGTTCATAATGACTCTCTTAATGACTTATTTGCTAATTTTAATCAGCATTTTTCAAGTTATTTATTAGTTCTCCTTAGATTTGCAGGTAGTATCAGAATAGTTTGCTAAATGAGAAAGTAATTGAGTTCCAGTTTGCTGCAAATGGGTCTTGAAAGCTTCAATAATTCAAATGTCTAAGTATAATTGTTTTTATTGCAGAGGTTAAGGGAGAAGATTACTGAAGAATAAATTTGCTGAACCCCCCCTAACAACAGCCTAATGATTTACAGTGGCTTGGGAGGTGATGTGTAATCTTTGAAGATTCTTTAGGTTCCATGTTTTTGAATTAGGAAACTGTGGCTCTGGGAGGCCTTCCAGGAGCTGTTCAGAAGCCTGTCTTTTTTTTTTCTTTTTTAATTAACATATAATGTATTATTTGCCCCAGGGGTACATGTCTATGAATCATCAGGCTTACACATTTCATAGCACTTGACATAGCACATACCCTCCTCAGTGTCCATCCCCCAGCCACCCTATCCATACTCCCCTACCCCTCAGCAAGCCTCAGTTTGTTTTCGTGAGTTTAGGAGTCTCTTATGGTTTGTCTTCCTCCTGATCCCATCTTATTTCATTTCTCTTCCCCACCCCCCCACGATCCCCCGCCCTGCCTCTCAAATTCTTCATATCAGAGAGATCATATGATAATTGTCTTTCTCTGATTGACTTATTTTGCTTAGCATAATACCCTCTAGTTCCATCCATGTCTTTGCAAATGGCAAGATTTCATTTCTCCTGATGGTTGCATAGTATTTCGTTGTATGTATATGTATGCGTGTGTGTATATATATCACACATCTTCTTTATCCATTCATCTTTTGATGGACATCTAGGTTCTTTCCGTAGTTTGGCTATTGTAGACATTTGGGTGCACGTGACCCTTCAGAAGCCTGTCTTTTAGTGACCAGAAAGCTGAAGCCAAGAATTGTTCTGGGCTACAGAAGTATTCTGGAAAAGGCTGAGATAGGAAACAGGATTACACATCTGCTCACTGCTTTATGTAGAAAAGACATTAGATCACAGAGAGAAACAAACATACCAGGGGCAGAGACAGAATCCAACTTCAGAAAGTGGAGGCTGTGAAGGAAACCACACAGGAGGAAAAAAAAACAAATTGTACAAATAAGAGAAATTGAGTCTTTGAGTTATTTGTTATAGATACCAAATTATATTGTTTATGTATTTTATAGTTTGTCTTCTTTTCAAATGTCTTTCAACTCACTACCACGATGCACTCAGTGAAAATCAAGTTGGAGATGGAGACAAGACAGTCTTGCCAAAATAGTAAAAAAGGGATAACCAAGCCCATCTAGAAGTGGGTAAAAATATGAAAATGGGTCCATAATGGATGTGTCTTCCATGAAGAAGACACACAAACTCCTAAAGGACAACTGCCTACATACTTATCATTATAATATCAGACCTTGAAAGATGCAAGGACGGGACACTTCCTGGCTGAAGTGAAGTTCCTGCTTCTCCCCAGCTCCTTCTGTCTCCATCTTCTGTGTGAATGAAATGGGTGGGATCCACATATCAAAGAGTCTGGGTCCCCGAATGGCCAATGAGTGAGAAATAAACATGTACCTTGTCAATCCACTTAGAATTAGAGGTTACTTATTAAAAACTAGCAGGAATTAGTGACAGAGTTTTAAATCTAATATCATATAATCTATTATCAGGTGTTATTTTGGAGAATGTCAGTCCCCACTTACCTAGGATAGTCTATGAAGCATTTGGGCAAGATCCTGCTTGAGTCCTAGATCTAGTTCATGTTCTTTTTGTTTCCCTTATTTACCATAGCTCAAAATACTTCTCCATCATACATGCAATCACAGTCTTGGGATTGTAGCCTTCTACATATGCAAAGAATTGGACAGATAACAAGATAGAAAATGGGTAAGAAGCCTGTTGATTCAAGAACCTTGCTTTTTTTTAGCCCTGCATCCTTTTAGGCATGATTTACCTTTCATTTGTTGGAGTCCACACAGTTCTGTTAGCCATGAGAGCCCATCTCTGTCTGAGACTGCCAGTGGAGAGCCTCCAGACCCAGGGAGCTCAGGGGGGATGTCCTGGGCTGAAAACAAGGAGGTTGAAGAGAATCACACATTGCACAGTGCGACACCCTCCTGCAGTCGCCCCTGGGATTCCTTGTCCTACTCTCACATTGTCAGCCTCTGGTCATGAGCCTCAGCCCAGAAGAGAGAGCATCTGCCCTTGAAGAACGTGAACAGCTCCAAAGAAGAAATCCCTAAATGTTGACTTCTTGATGTCTGACGATTACCAACCACTTCGCTCTTCAAGCTCGGACCACATAAAATAAATTCAGCATGTAGCACCTCATTCTTAAATACAATGAAGCAGTACACTATCCTGTAGGACTCCAGAAGAAGCAGTGGTAATAAAGGGGAAAAACTTAAATTAAAGATATATCTATTATTATGGCCCTTGGATAGCTAACAGGAGACATTGCATCTTTAGTGCAAGAAAATGATGCTATCGGAGAACTAGAAAGCAAAACGAAAATGGAAATCTTAAAAAAAAAATACACCATTTAAATATAAAATAATAATAATGAACTAATAATAAAGGTTTAGAAGATAGAGAAATCTTCCCAAAGGAGAGGAAAAAGAGATGGGAGTAAGATGAGTGAGAATAGCGGTAACCGACATCTGATGAAGGAGAGCCTTCAGGAAGAGAGAAAGAGGAAAATGTGTGTAGGGTGAACTGAGCAAGGACGCATCCCAGGATGCCTTCACAGGACTAAGAAATTAAAGGAAGCATGACCGAGAATTGACGAGAAACTGCACTGAAGGACAGGAAGGAACAATCTGTACACATGATTGTAAGACTTTTAACCTCTGGATCGCTTACAGCAGAAGTGTACTCTTCAGATCTGATGGTTTCCGTCTTAGCAAAGTCGTCAAAGTCAGGCCGGCCCGAGGGAGATGTCTTGGTACTGGACACTTCTGGATGAATGTGAAGTCTGCATGTCACCTATTTAATACTCCTGCCAAAAATACTTAACCTGAACGTAATCATAAGAAGACATTCAGATAAATTTAAAATGTGGAACATTGTATGAAAGAAGGTAAAACTTTTCTACGAAAGGAAAAACAAAAAAGAGAATGGTGGTAGATTTAAAAGAGAGAAAGAAAGAAACCAGAAAGATCTAATGGCCCGATGTCCTGGCGTATTTAACCAGGTGCTTTGATTAAAAATGAAGAGTAGTATAGAGATGTAAATAAATAATGAACACCTTAGGGATAATTTAGGAAAACTAAAAATGAGCTCTGTTAAGTAATATCATGAAACTTTTAACTGTATTTTATGTAAAAGTGATCCTGTGTTCACGAGGGATGATTCCCAGGGGACAATGTAAGAATACCTAGGATGTACTTAAAAATACCTGTAACTTACTTTCAGATGGTTTAGAAAAACATTTTTTTTAAAGATTTTATTTATTTATTTGACACAGAGAGAGAGAAAAATCACAAGCAGGCAGAGAGGCAGGCGGGGGGTGGGGGGGAAGCAGGCTCCCTGCTGAGCAGAAAGCCCGATGGGAGGTTCCATCCCAGGACCCTGAGATCATGACCTGAGCCGAAGGCAGAGTTACATACAAAGAAGTTACATTTGCACAAAGTAAAAATGGCCATTGGTTAATTACATCAACAAACATTGAAACCAAGGTCTTGTTCTAATGAAGTACCCAAATATTTATTATATATTTTCAGATTTTTCTGGTCAGGCACTTCTACTGCGAGTTGCGTATGAAAAATATTAAAAACTGCAGATTCTAAAATGATTTTGACATTTTTTATTCTCTTTTAACTCATTACTGTATCTTATTTTAGCAACCTGAAGAGCGTCTAAACTCTGAGCCAAGCTAATCTAGTTCCCTGAAGATAACTTTTATACTTATTTATAAAGCTCTTTTTCTGGTAAAAAGAAAGTGTTTGCAGTCCTTATGAGGAGAGCAATGGGAGGGCAGGAGGAAGGTTAATTAGAAAGAAGCTTAATCTGTAGGCAACAAGTGTAATTATTGTTATTCATAAAAATTGAGATCTTGTTTCTTTGAACTGTACTCACAAAGGTTCACAAAGCCCTAGAGATTGGGTTTGCTGACACTGTGAGCTCCTCCTTTAATTGTACTGATACAACTGTACAAGAATGTTTCCCAGATCAGACCAGAAAGAGATTTTGGCCTAGCCTCTGCTTTTACTAAAGCTCAGAGCCAGCGACAGTGACCTAGCTGTCTCCAAGATCACAGCCCATTGGTCTAAACTGTAAAATCAAGCTCACAGTCCTGTTACAAGTTGTTTTATAGATAATTCTGTGTCTCTGTTCACCATGCTGGCAACCATTATTAGAGTTCCAGAATTCAGTACAAGTTCATACAAGAATACTACTGTTACATGATATGCAATATTGCATTTTCCCCAAGACAGTATTCTTGTGTCCCTAAACTTCAAACTTGAGAAAACGCTCAGAAAGATTTGAATAGAATAGACAGAGTCAAAAGGTCCTGTTCATGGAATATTATTTCCTTATGGATTTGCAACACATTATCAGTGCCTTTAGAAAATCTAACAAAAAAATATTTTTTTTTATAAAGAAAGGTCGGGGCACCGGGGTGGGCTCCCTGCTCAGTGGGGAGTCTGCTTCTTCCTCTCCCTTCCCCACCCCACTCCTGCTCGCTCACTCTCTCTCTCTCTGTCTCCCATGTGCACTAATAAATAAGTAAAATATTTTTTTAAAAAAAGCTTCTAGTGGATTAAGGGTTTTGTTTATTCTGTTTGTTTTATTTTATTTTATTTTTTAAACAATTTTATTTATTTATTTGAGAGAGAATATGAGCAGAGGGAGCAGCAGGCAGGAGCAGAGGGAGAAGCAGAATCCCCGCTGAGCAGGGAGCCTGACTTAGGGCTCCAGCCCAGGACCCCGGGATCATGGGTCCACAGGCAGATGCTTTGCTGACTAAGTCACCCAGGTGCCCCACAAGCAGTTTTAAAAGCTTTATCCCCCCACCCACCATCCCAGAGAGTTTCTTAAAATGTCTTTCGTCTGAAACTATCCTCTCTCTTGAATTGTTTCAGGCATCATGACAGCAATAGGTGAACATTTCATTATATATTATGATACAATATGTAATACTAACATTTATAATTGTATGGATTCTTTTATCATAGGGATAATTTCTATTTGATCCCTATTTCTTGAATTTACCGGTGTACACTGATTATCTTTCCATACCTGACATAAGTACACGATTCTTTAATATTACATGTGAACAAATTATTAAAATTTTCTACATTTGTTTGCTTGATCTTCCACATACCCCTTTTCCCTTCCTCGAGGTCAACCAAGTAAGCTAGTATTCATGCCTCATTCGATTCAGTATTTTTATTTGTGCTTAGAAAATGCTACCTGCCTCTCTGCCACCCTCTACATTTCTGTGCCCCCAGGTGAGAATTTACTGTTTAACCATCGCCTGGTGGGTGCCTTTTTACCTAGCAAACCAATGCCCGGGAAGCATCTGGCTTCCAAAACTCCGTCCTGTGCCTCATCTCACTTCAAGGTGTACTGAGAACTTGATCTCGTGCGTATGAGGTAGAAAAAGGGGGAGAACTACATGTCAATAGGAATATACTGTGTTTGGTCTTGCAGCCTGCAAGGCATTGCTGTGCCTCCACCGGGCCAGGCATGGCTGGGAGCTGAGTGGAATCCAAGGCCCTGCACCCTCCTTCCTGCAACAACCTTGCCCAGAGGTCCAGCCTGAGCGCCAGGGTCTGTTCCCTGCATATAGTCATTCTAGAGTTGACAACATGAGGCAGCAAGTTCATTAACAGAAAGAACGCTGGGAGGTCATTGCAGATTTTTCCAGGAATCACAAACAGAAAAAATGACGTGAACAATATTGTATCACAGGTTGGCTGACAAAAAACACTGGTCTGTTAGATAGTGTAACAGGCAAAAGGCAATAGGCAAATAATTTTTATAGACATATATTCTTTTGATTTAGATGATAAAAGTATTGCTGCCTCACAGAACAATGAGTTTTATATGTATTCATAGGTTGTCAGAGGAAAAAGAATGATGCCACACACTTACACAACACTTCGAAGTAGTTCCACGTTTCCCCTGAGCCTGATGCTAACAATACTGTGACGTAGGGAATATAGGTGTTTTTAGTCCCTTTTTTCCTGCTGAAGGAAACCAAACTTGAGGGTAGTTAAGCTACTTGCCTATCAGCTCAGTGTTGGTGGCCACACCGAATTTAAGCCCAGTTTCTGCTCACCCTGTTTTCTCCTATCACACGCTCTTTCACAGGGGATTATGATCATGAGTAAGGTGTTCCCCCATCTCTAGCATGGAACACATAGTTCCATTTCTAAGCAGTTTCTGTGCAAAGCACTCCCCACCACTAGCAATCCTAGAGTTGTATTGTGCTGAAGTTACTTTTACAAAGCTTTATTGCCCTTTTCTTTTTAGATGAAGGACTGCAAACATATGTTCATGCAAATATTTGAGATAAATTAAAATCATTCTAATGTTTATACCCATTATCGGATTTTTTAAACCAATTATTCTGTCACAGACATTTCTGTAATCCACATCTTTGGTCTTCTATTGGGAGTTCACAATTCCGTGTCAGACGTTTGTGCCGGAGATGGCTCAGTTGTCATTAAAATGGAAGATTGCTATTTTGAGTTTATAGAGGTTATTGCCATGTGGGGAAAGTAATGCATATTTTGCTGAATTTCTGGCACGTAACAGAAGAAAAAAATGTTTAAGCTG
This sequence comes from Nasua narica, assembly GCA_028533885.1. NCBI lineage: Eukaryota > Metazoa > Chordata > Mammalia > Carnivora > Procyonidae > Nasua > Nasua narica. The sequence goes on from CM052812.1 coordinate 509,038, forward strand.
TCAAAGTTGATTGCTCAGTTTTGGTGGAGCAATAAATATGTGTTGATCAGATAGCAATGTGTGAAGTAAGAGAATAATAAGCAGGCATCAAAAAAAGCAAACTTTCCAAGAAGATAATTACTTGTAGGGTAATATGCATTGTGTATACCTATATTCCTTTAGCATCAGGCTTTCTGGACCACTTTTCTCCTTTTATCTCTAAAGGAGATATCCAGTCAAGTGTGGTATTCGTCTAAGGACAAAGGCAGGTGTTTTTCAATGTGTGGATTTTCTGTCAGAAGCAGCTGGCAGCCTGTCCGTTAAATCTGCATCCGTGCACAGAAGCCAACACTACCACATGCACCCTAATTGTAGGAGCCTAAAATGACCAGCAAGGAGGACATGTCCAAAAGTCAAAGACTAAGACAATAGGGAGATCCATTGAATTCATATTTTCACTTTACTTTGTGAGATAAGACTGTGAAAGCAAAAATATTTACTACAATGGAGCAGTAACTTAAAGGAAACTAGTTTAAGTAGTAATAGCAAAACCTGGCATAAGTTACTTAGAAGGATATTAAAAAAAAATGACCCAGGTCAAGAATGATCGGGGCAAGGGATAATAATTGTTCACCTATGAAATACCATCCAAAGCTGAGTCCTCTTTGGGTATCAGTTGTGTAACTTTGGTGAATTGATTGAATTCTTACTGAGGTGCAGTTAACACAGAAAACTACCGTATTTAGAGTGCACAATTTAATCAGTTCTGACAGATGCATACACCCACGAAACCATGCTGACAGTAAAGTAATGAAAGTGCCACTGTTTCCTAAGGGCCTCCTCATACTCCTGGAGACCCTGGCCATCCAGGCAACAATATCTGCTTTCTCTTGTTAGAGGAAGGTTTGCATTTTCTAGAATTTTTTATCAATGCAGTCACACAATATGAACTTTTCCCCCCTGACTTCTTTCAGTCAGCATAATGTTTGAGATTCATCTACATTGTTGTCTATATCAATCATTTATTCCCTTTAACTGCTGACTATTATTTCATTGTATGTATATTTTTATGTGTTTCTTTTATACAGACAAATTATCTGGCTCATGGTTGACAATAAATAGATCTCCTTTTTTTTTTTCTTTTGCCCCACACAAACTTTAGATTCCTAAATCATTTTTCAAGTAGAGTTACCCAGTAGAATGGTGTTTGGAATTTTGTAATCTCCGTTGAAATAAATAAACTAAAATTTCATGTATGTAATAATTTGCTTAAGAGTTTAATTTGCCTGAACCCTTTTGACAGAATCTGATTTCTGCACCAATTACTTATAGTAGTCAAGCTGAGAAGTATATAGATTTTCTAAAAGGCTCTCCAACCTTTCAGTTGATGTGGTAATCCTTTAAATTGGTTACTAATTTTTAAGTGGTCATTTTTAAACTCCAATGACTCTTGTGGCCAGAAAGGCAACGTAAATGCCTGAAGCAAGATAGGAAGTCCACTAGTCAGGCTTATAGGTAGCTACCAGGCAAAAATATAGGTCAGTGGTTTTACAATAGAAACTGTATTTCGGGTGTTTATGTGAAGACATCAAATCATACCACATTAGCAAGAAATTCCATCACAGAGTTGTGTGTGTGTATTGCAGTTTTATAATTGAAGTGTATATGCATACATAATGTATGAAGTATATATACACATACATTCCCCATTACAGCTCTTTCTTCTGACCTGATCATTGGCTGATGAATTACATGCAGATCATGAGGCATGACAATACTTGTGTGAACCATAGAGCTATCCAATGTTTATTCAACTCTTTAACAAATTTGTATAAACCCAATGCATTTAAAAAAAAGCCTTTGATTAATTTTTGTCTAATGAAAATACCATTAATTTATAGAATTTATTTATCTCTTACTGATTCTAAACCCAACCATAATATGTGAGGCTTGTGTTATAGCATCAGGATACTGGAAGGTAGCAAGTTATTAAAAGGGAGGGAGGACGTCAGTGACTCTATCATCAGGATGTTAAGTCTGGAATGCCAAAAATGCATAATATTAAAATTATCTATGAACTCTGTTAGCAAAAGAAGTTAGATGCCACAATATTTCTGCAAGGCTTGTATAATAGGATTTGAATTCAGAACTTTAGCTGAGTTATAGTAAATTAAAAGAAAAAAATCTTCATTTTCTTGTATCCTTAAATCAATGCTCTAAAAAATCATTCTCACTAAAGAAAATTGTTAATGTTACATCACACTGGGATAAAATACTGAGTAGCTATACATTATTTATCATAAAGATAAGAATCACAAATTTACTAATGAGGCAACACTACAGAGCTAATGCACAGGTAGGTCTGGTTCTACATAGAGCATAATTTGATCTAGTGAATAAATTGTTTCCTGTGTAACTCCCTTGTTTTATTAAAATAGTGTACCGAATACTTTCTGTATGTCGTTACAGATTCACTTTCCACCTTCTCTGCCTTGCAACGGATAACATTGCTGGACTCTGCCATCCCATTAGATTGTACCAGTGAAAACGTCCAGCATGAAATCTGGGTGAGGAAATCATCAGGAAAAACCAGAGACAAACTGTAAGTGCACAGTTTATATAATTTTGAATTTAATACAAGACTTTATATGTGTATATATGTATAATTAACAGGGACATAGTAAAGGTGATCAGCAGTTATTTATTAGAAAAAAATAGACAGATTTGAAATGTCATTCAACTGATAGTTCCCATCACATTGGTAATATATAAGCATAACTCATATAATCTGAAACAGCTGGGTCATCCTAAATCCTCGAACAATGTATCAGTGTGAGAAGTTTGTTTCTACATTACATTCCTAATTTTATGGTGTGTCATTTGTGATATCCAGTGTTCAGTCATAAATGCCTTGACTATAAATAAACAAGAAAATATGACCTCTAATCAAGAAAAAATAGGTCAAGAGAAAAGGCTCCCAATATGCCTGTGGTACTGGAGTCAGTAGAGGAGGATGTTGATAATCCATTTATGCTCAACTCTAACATAAATCATGCTTAATGAGTGACACAAGAACCATAAAAGAGTATCAAATAGAATTTTAACCATTTAAAAATGTAATACCTGACATAAATAATTAGCTGGTCATCTGAGCAGCAAATTGGGGATGGTAGGAGAAGGGGGAGAGTGAACTTGAAAACAGAAACATAGGAAGTATGCAATTTGAAGAATAAAGAACGACAATCATGTCCACAGAGACTTGGAGGCCTTGCTATAGTGTCAGGTGATCAAACACGCATGCCATGGAAGTTCTGGAATGAGATACAAGTTAAATATAATTATCAGTAGGTTGAAAGTACTAGGATGGAAAAGGATAGATTTTGTGAAATATATGATTAAGAAAGATTGCACGGTAGTGTTAATGTCAGAAAAAATAGAACTCGAGAAAAACACAACTACCAGCAGTACGGGGAGATGTTTGTAGTAATAAAATGACTAATTTCACAGTGAAACATAATAATGCCAGAGCTTCCATGTATATGAGGCAAAAACTGAAAGCACTATAGGGAGGAAAAGACTTTAACATCCCTGCATCAGAGATTAAAGGGCAAGGGAGAAAATTCATGTAGGAGGCAGACAGTCTGTGGAACATGATCGATCCATAGGTACAAACCGCAGCATTCCAGAACCAAAAGATCCATGCTCCCAGATACTCAGAGCGCATTTCCCGAAGAGGCCTTCAGTGCAGCCACCTGCCTCTAAATGTCAGAGGAGAGAAATCTTACAGCGGAGCATTTCTGAACTTAGTGTATTAAAGCAGAAATCAACATACAATAAGATTTCGAGATTTCGCAACTTTATAAAAACATACATCTATAAAACTCATGGGTTGAAAAAAATTGAAGGAAAATTGGAAAGAATTTTTAGTGCATAATAATGAGAAAGCTCAATATATCAAAAGTTATTTTGTGCAGGTCAGGCAAATGAGGGAAATTTCAATGCTTATATAAGAAAAAAAAAGTTATAAAATCAATGCTCAGTTTCCAAAGAAAAAAACTAGAAGAAACAGCAAACTGAACTCAGAGTGATTAAAAGAAGGAAGTGGTTAGGTAAGAAAAGGGAAGGGAAATAGTGAAATAGGCATGAAAATTACTTATGTGAAAGTGGTTTCTTTGAAAAGGTAAAATTGAGAATATGCATTGAGACTGACCAAGGAAAGTGAGAGAAAAGCAGTCCTCTACATCAGACATAAAGGAAGGGCTACAGCTAGAGACCTCACAGAATAAAGGGGTCATGAGGCTATGAGTATTTACTAATGTTTGGCATGTGGATGAAACAGGCATATTCTATGGAAAATAAGAAACAGAAAATCTGCATAGCTTTTAAGGAAATTGAATTTAACGAAAAATATTACATCAAAGAACAGTACAGGTTTGGAGTATTTGCTAAGAAAGTACACCCAGATTGGTTCTTGAAGTCAAGTAATTCCTGAAATGATGTTATCATAGATATTGGATGTCCTCATATAGCACAGTTAAAATATCCAGCACATTTACTTTAGTAAGCGAGATACCTCTAATAGAATGATTTAGTCAAAGCAGATAAATAATGTGGCATAGCTATCATAATACAATAATGCTTATTTATAACATGATTGGGTTGGTAAAAACTTGGCATTGCTTTCCTTTGTTTCAAGGGCAGGAAGCGGCATCTAAGAGTGAATGGATAATTCATTAATTAATTCAACACACAATTACTAAGTGCCTGACAAGTTAAACACACCTCAGACAGTAGCTAGTGCAAAGACGAGTAAAGCACTAAACGTGATACATGGCCTCACACGGCTGTGTCTTATAGCCAGACTGTGTTTCCCTGTTGGGACATTTCTAAGAGTTCAGGTGATGGGAGAAATATAGACTTGAGATAAGTTTATAAAGATCTTTTTTTACACATGCAAATCATGATAAAATATCAAGTATCAAGTATCTATGAACTTTCCACAGAAAGGATTTGATATAATCACATTTCCGTTGTGTCGTTGAGCCCACGGGAGTCCTTTGGAGTCGGTCATGGCTTTCGTATTTGCTCAGGGAGCAAGGTGATGCTGGGACACACGTCCAGACCAGAGGCTGGTCATAAAAACTGCCAATTCTCAGTTCTCAAAATTCTTATATCACATGTTCTTTTTACATCAATATGCTATTTCAAAGAATTATAGCTGCTCGAGTGTTAATATTAAAATACTATAATTCATTTTCTGCAATAAAAATGATGTAGTACTTATAAAACTTTTTAAAAAATAGAGCATTAAGATTTAGTAGGAAACTCCTAAGTAGTTGTAAGCAAATAAGGGAAGTGAATATTTGAAAAATTAAGCTGAGGAAGAAATTTTTTGAAACATGGTATTGTCAAAAGGCTCTTTTGCATCACAACCTGGAACATATGTGTACGTTAAAGACTTGAATCTGAAAAACAAACTATTAGAAGAAAAATTAGGTGAATATTTGTATAATATGGTACAGATGTTTCTAGATAAGGAAATAAACTCAGAAAGCAACACAAAACACCAAGTATTTGACTATAGAAAAATCTTTGGCAAATAGATCATAAGTAAAGTTAAAAGATAAACCGTCACCTGGATAAGAAGTTACAAAAAAAAATAAAAGAGAGGGATCGGTATCTTTAACACGAAGGGGAATGAAAACCAAAATAAAACAGGCCAAAGTCAACAACAGTAGTTGTGGAAAGGACATCCCATGAGCTGGGTTCTGCGTGTGTCCCTCTGGGCAGCTCCCCACTCACTCCTCCTACACTTGGTGACCTGCGCATGTCCACACCCCCATCAGTGTGTGGGTTCCCTCCGAGCAGGTGTCCGACGAGTCACCTGCAATAGCTAGGGGTCTGCTTTCATCTCACCTCTCTGTTGTATAATTATTTGCTTTTTTAAAGTTAATAATTGACAATTTTAGCAACTTCCAATGATTCTCATAAACCAATGAGTATTACAAATTCTTCTAGGTCTGTCTTGTAAAATTGATTTTATCAGAGTTAACCGTTAATGTTAACTGTTGAGTTAATATTTCCTGTTTATTTTGTGGAACGTCTTTCATGGAACTAGGTGTCATATCGTGGTGTAGAATTTGGGTCTGTACACTCCGTTTTTGTCTGTTTGCTTTTGTTTCCTTCCTTCCTCTGGACTTAGCTCTCTCTGTAGGAGATTTCTGAATTATTACTATCGTTTTCACCCTCCCCAGTCCAGGCAAGCTCCTCCGAAAGCAGTGAGGCCTGCCACCAAGCCAATGGCATGCTCACTCGGTTCATGCCCAGCTCCAGAAGTTGAGTCTCTGTGTCTTCCCGGCCGCCGTCAGGCACGCACAGAGTCTCAGGTACTTCCTGGAGGCAACTCTTAAGTCTCTGCTCCTGAGCAGCTCCCACATCCCATCCCTTGATCCCAATTCTAATCCCTTATTCTAAGTGAAAGGCTGGTTTCCTGGGTGGTAACACAGCGGACCAGTTACCATAGCAGCTCCATTTTTGACTGTCACCCTGTATATAAAGTGAGTATGTCCAAGGAGAAGAGTTTAAATAAGAAGTCTGAGTGTTAACAGGAATCATAACCCGGACAGTTCTCATTGGATGCACTTATTTTATATACAGGGGTGATCTGCCTACTCATAAAAAATGGCCATTATCTTGTACAACATTTCACATATTTTGATTGGTTATATTATTATTTCTAAACTTTTATGAATTAGTATTTTCATTAATCAGTGTTTTAGATCTGGGCTGGACTGCATATTTGGAATTCAGTGCTTTGCAGAATATCCAGTTAGCATTCTGAGCTACGTGAGTGGCTACTGTGACCTCTCCATTTCTAATGCCTTTCGCATCATTATCTTTATAGAATAACAACAACTAGGGTTGGCCCCATTTTCTGGTCACTTTACCTCTTCCTGTTTCCAAAGTAGGAGAATATTTGTATGTGCAGATCTCAGGGTTATAGTAATGATTACAGTAACTTTAGATCTTAGGGAGAAGTGAGGCCATCTTCCAGCTTCTGGCTAGAAAAGCGTAGAGTTTCTCCTTCAGCCAGGCAAACTTCCTCCTGCATCCAAGAGTAGCACTGACTCAGTTTGATGGCTCGTCTATGCCACGTGGATGTGAACGGTAGATGCACAATTACAAGCACTGAGTTTCCACATTTTACTGCTCAGTTTTAGGATTTTTTTTTTTAACAAATCAGTTTAGTAGTGTGTTTGTTGTCTTTATAAATATGATTGTACTTGCGGATTGTTTACTATTTAAAACTATTCTATTGTTTGCTTGATGTCAAGGTTATTATGAATGCCATTAATTAATAACTGTCCATTTCCATTATGATTTCATGAACAATTACTCATTTCCAAAAAAATTTTCCGGACCCGCCTTTCAGTGTTCTTCATCTTCAGTAAGGGTATTAAAATTTGTGTTCCAAAAAAATGCAAATAATTATACTTACTTCAAGATTAAAATAACTAGAATTTTCAGGATTATGTTTGTTTTCAACATTTCAAACCGCTTTGCTCCCAACCAGGTAGCAAAGCAGCTGTTTTCTTTTCAGAGACACACATTTTGCACATACATTATGTATATTATAAGTATCCTTCAGTTCTTTCTAACTCAGGAAGGAAACAGTATTTTGAAGAAACATGTAAGCCCCTCAGACTGTCATTTCCTTCTACAGTCCTGCTCCCCATCTCAGTTCTTACTTGTTGCCACTTTCAAACCCAGGCTTAAGGAAGATATTGGCTATCTTTCCTTCTGACTGATATTGTGAAGTTAGCCGGTGTAGATGCCAGAATCTATTTCATGATGATTTTTAGCTCTAGCCAAAATAATGGGATTTTTCTGATTCAGGGATTTCATCAGATTAACCAGATTTCTTACTGCCACACTCTCTTTTTCTTTGTAATGACCTCGAAGCTGGCCTTGCTTATTCATAATATGACTAGTTAAATAATCATAGTATTAGTAATATTCTATTACATCTATATCTATTAGTGTTTATGCACACAGAGGGAAAAACCAGGACTTCAAATTGGAAATATTACCCATTTATCTTTCTCACAGTAGTAGCACAGCTCTTTGTCTCCATTGGTCTTGACTTTGTCTTAACTCACTTTATTTATCTCCAGACCTGGTCAGTCCCTACATTTCCCGCTGTTTCTCCAGGCAGCATATACAGAGTAGTCACTTGGGCACGTTTTCATATGTGGGGGCTTATCTTGAAATATTTGTCTTTATGAATACCACGCCCAGGTCAACCTGAACTTTGGAGATGGAGGTATTTCTTCCCAGTTGGTGAAATCTTGCTTTAACTGTAATAACTGACCAGAGGTAACCCTATTTCAAATACTTGGCAAGTGCAGTAATTTGTTTGACCCTGTTTTCATGCATTTGTGTCCGTTAGGTAATTTGTGAGCTTTCTTTGCCTGCTGCATTGCCAGGTGTGGAGTCAGGCACATGTGCCATCTCAGCCTCTGAGTTGTCTCTAATAACAGGGGGACAGTGAGGAAGGCAGGAGAACGAGCCAACCATGGTTGAATTAACATCTGGGGTTTTTCCTCCCGACACAGGAAGCCTCTCCTTTATCAAGTGCAAATATGTGAGACCACCTCAGCCTCTTCCAGTGATATTTCAGGGCACAGCAATCTGACCCACGCATTCTAGCTTTTCACTCTGCAGGGGATTCCCTGGAAGAGGGGGGAGGAGGGTTCCCCTCAAACCTGTCGTATCTGGAGCCTTGCCTGGGCAACTGCAGAGCTAAGTCCAGCTCCCCAAAAGGCAAATGCCCTCTCCAAATGTGGGTTCTTAGGCCTATCCCAGGCAGAAATGCTCTGAATCTACACCTTATACCCTAAATGCACCCAATTCTTCTCTACAAATGGGGATAATCAGGTGAGTGGTGGTGCTGAGCAGAAACTTGAAAGAACCAAGAATCTTTCACTCAAGCATTTATTTTCTCAAAATCCTTACTATTTTAGAGCTGAAGTAAAATTTAGAAATAATCATCACTCATGTACATCAAGGCCTTTGTTTTATACAGATGTGGGGGGTGCTTTGAATCTCTTATTCAATAACAGCGTTCCCTGTCCCTTTTTTTTTTCCTTTTGGAGTGGCACTGATTTGTTTGATAAATTGAACCATTTAGAAAATCCCACACTCTGTATTTGGTTAATGACCAATGTTATTAATCGAGTTGTTATATAGAGATACACAGTTTTTGGAATCTGGTAGTTAGAACTAAAGACATGATCAGAGGCAGTCTCCATGTCAGGCAGTATACTGATGGCATCCGAGGCTGAGGGACACAGTAGCTGCTGGTCCTGCTCTCAGTCCTGAGCTCACGTGACTCCATGTGCTGTGACACTCGTTCCTCTGTCGTAGGGCACTCCGCCAACTTTCCACCATCTGCTTGTAGCATTAGCTGATGTTCACGACCCAGACCCATGATTTCATAAGAAGGTGCAAAATAGACCAAGATTTTTTTCCCAGTTGGTAAAATCGTGCTTTACCTATATTTCCTAATTTTATTATACCTTTGGCATTTCTTAACAGGAATACATTTTTTTTTACATTTTTTTAAATTTTAATTCCGATGTAGTTAACATGACATGTAAAATTAGTGTCAGGTGTACAATATAGTGATTTAACACTTTCCTGCATCACCTCGTGCTCAGGACAAGTGCTCTCCTTCATCCCATCACCTGTTTCTCCCATCCCCCACCCATTTCCCCTCTGGTGACCATCAATTTCTTGGCTTGTCTCTTTCTCTCTCCCTTTTTTTTTTCTCCCTTGCTCGTTTGCTTTGTTTCTTAAATTCCACATAGGAGTGAAATCATATGGTATTCATCCTTCTCTGACTGACTAACTTCACTTAGCTTTATAGTCTGTAGTTTCAACCATGTCATTGCAAATGGCAAGATTTCATTCTTTTTCATGACTGAGCAATATTCCATTCCATTCCATATATATATATATACACCACATCTTCATCCATTCATCAGTCGATGGACACTTAGGCTTTTTCCATGATTTGGCTATTGTTGATAATGCTGCTATAAACAGTGGGGTGCACATATTGCTTTGGATTAATGTTTTTATAGTTTTGGGGTAAATACACAATAGTTTAATTACTGGATTATAGGGTAGTTCTATTTTTAACTTTTTGAGGAAACTCCATACTGTTTACCAGAGTGGCTGTACCAGCTTACATTCCCATCAACAGAGTAAGAGGTTCCCCCTTTCAGGGCACCTGGGTCACTCAGTTGATTAAGTGTCAGATTCTTAATTTCAGCTCAGGTCATGATCTCAGGGTTGTGAAACTGAGTCCTGCATCAGACTCTCTGCTGGGAATGGAATCTGCTTAAGTTTCTTGCTCTTCCTCTCCCTTTGCCCCTCCCCCTCCCTCTCTCTCTTTCTCTTTCCCTCTCTAAAAAGAAAAAAAGAAAGAAAGAAAAAGAGGGTTCCCCTTTCTCCACATCCTTGCCAACACCTGACTTTGCTTATGTTATTGATTTTAGCTATTCTGACAGGTGTGAAGTGTATCAAAGCTTATTGTAGCTTTGATTTGTGCTTCCCTGATGGTAAGTGACATTGAACATCTTTTCTTGTGTTTGTTGGCCATCTGGATGTCTTCTCTGGAAAAACGTATATTCATGTCCTCTGCCCACTTTTGAATTGGATTATTTGTGATTTGGGTATTGAGTTATATAAGTTCTTTATATATTTTGAATACTAACCCGTTAGCAGATATCTCATTTGCAAATATCTTCCACCATTTTGTAGGTTGTCTTTTATTCTTGTTTTGTTGTTGTTAATTGTTTCCTTCACTGTGCAGAAATTTTTTATTTTGATGTAGTCCCAATAGCTTAGTTTTGTTTTTGTTTCTGTTGCCTCAGGAAACGTATCTAGAAAAATGTTTCTATGGTTGATGTCAGAGACCTTATTGCCTCTGCTCTCTTCTAGGATGTTTATGGGTTCAGGTATCACATTTATGTCATTAATCCATTTTGAGTATATTTTTGTGTACATTGTGAGAAAGTGATCCAGGTTCATTCTTCTTCATGTAACTGTCCAGTTTTCCCAGCACCATTTGTTGAAGAGACCAACTTTTCCCCATTGGATATTCTTTTCTGCTTTGTCAAAGATTAATCTTCCATATAATTGTGGGTTTATTTCTGGGTTTTCTACTCTGTTCTATTGATTTGTGTGTTTGCTTTTGTGCTGGTACCATACTGTCCTGATGATCACAGCTTTGTAATATAACTTGAAGTCTGAAATTGTGATGCCACCAACTTTGCTTTTCTTTTTCAAGATTGCTTTGTGGTTCCATACATATTTTCATACTGTTCTAGTTATTTGAAAAATGGTGTTGGTAACTGATAGGGATTGCATTAAGTGTATAGATTCCTTTGGGTAGTGTAGACATTTCAACAGTATTTATTCTCCCAACCCATGAACTTGGAATATCTTTCCATTTCTTTGTGTTATCTCCAGTTTTTCTCATCAGTGTCTTATAGTTTTCAGAGTACAGGTCTTTCATCTCTTTAGTTAGGGTTATTCCTTGGTATCTTATGGTTTTTTGGAGCAATTGTGAATGGAATTATTTTCTTAATTTCTCTTTCTGCTGCTTCATTATTGGTGTATAGAAATGCAACAGATTTATGTATGTTGATTTTGTATCCTGAGACTTTACTGAATTCGTTCATCAGTTCTAGCAGTTTTTTGGTAGAGTCTTCAAGGCTTTCTATAAAGTATCATGTCATCTGCAAATAGTGAAAGTTTTACTTCTTCTTTAACATTTTGGATACTGTTTATTTCTTTTCCTTGTCTGACTGCTGTAGCTAGGATTTCCAGTACTATACTGAATAAAAGTGGTAAGAGTGGACATCTTTGTTTTGTTTCTAACCTTACAGGGAAAGCTTTCAGTTTCTCCTGCCATTGAGTACATTGTTAGCTATGGGTTTTCCATATACAGCCTTTATGATGCTGAGGTATGTGCCCTCTAAATCTACTTTGTTCATGGGTTTTATCATGAATGGATGTTGTACTTTGGGGAATACTTTTATGAAGAATACATTTCCCCATCAACTATTTGCTTTTTCTGAAATACAGTTTGTATAGAGAATGTAGAATTACATGTGATCCTTTACCTGTATTTTTTATAAAACAAATTCCAAAATAACTTAGAGTTGTAAAAAAAAAAAATGAGCCTTTCCAGATTATCATTATAAACACCTGGTTTTTATTCATGTGATATGTTTCCTGTAGTTGCATTCATTATTATTTTTGACTTTCAAATACTCTAATCTTAAATTACATTTTCTTGTGATTACTATTATTGTGACCCCAGTAGTGTTTCCTCAGGCTATGATTATGTTTTTCTCACCCCAGCTCTAGAATTTACCATTTCTCCAAGGAATGCTGGAGCCTCATAGTGGGAAAGCTCCTACAGGACTAAGTAGGAAAAGCAAAACCAATATTCATCTTGATTTTGTTGATTAGATCATTTTCCAACTTTCTTGAATGCAAATTATCTGGGACCAAGGGAAATACATATAAACCTTCTCATAATCTTCTGTAGTTCTTTTTAAATTCAAGGATGCCACACGAAATAATCCATTAAATTAAACATGGAACAGGTTGCTCTATGCTGGTAATGCTGAACTTTCCATCAAAATAAACAAACTAAAAGGAATAAAACAAAAACAAAAAAGCTGAATGAAAACTTTGGAATCAATTAAAACTAAAAACAGACTAAATATTGATTTAGAGTAGAATAGTGTAAAAATATTCTCCAAGGCAAACCTGAAGTGGATTCCTATTTTACCAAATCTCCCCTTGAAAATATATTGGAGAATGAATGAAGAAAATTCAGAACTACTTAAATTGGTCTATTATAAAACTGTGGGTGCAGTTAACAGTAATTGGTTTAAATCATCAAAATGAAATTGATTCATCTTCTCCTTCTCTTTCCTCTGCTGTCTCTCATATAAGTGTATCTGTATGTGCACAACCATGAAGATTAACACACGCACACATGTGTACATGCATGCATATGAACACACAAACGTATGGAAACACTGTACTGGAGAGATGGAAAGATCAGTCCAAGGGCTTGACCTCAGTTTTCCAGATATGTAAAGAATTGAACGTGTTTTTTGTATTCTAACCAATTTCATGGTTTCCCACTATTCTAGCTTTGAAAACTTTCTCACTAGTAATACTGGGAGCCAAAACACCCTAAATAATTATTTTGAAGGATACTTTAATTTAAAAAATAGTGTTTGTGTGTTTTCCATATATGTGCTCCTTTATGACCTTTCAAACATTTAATCAGACCTAAAGTATGTTAGAACCAAGTATGTTCCCTTGACCAAGGAATTTCTGTACTTTTTTTTGGAAAATATAAGTAGATAAGTTAACAGTTCATCTGATCTTTGATAAAAACCCTACACCTTTTGAAAAGTTAATTCTGGGTGTTCTAGTGGAATGGGCTGGTGAAATGTTTGGCAAAGCAAGGGGAAGGAGGGGAGAGTCTTCTCCTGACATGGATATTGGAGAAAGGACTTGGGTTTCTAAGGGCAGCAGGAGCACATACCGTGCTCCCCTGGAAGTTCTGGCAAGCTGATAAGATCAAAGAGGGATGGTTGCAGAGCTTGATGTAGGAGACAGGCTGCTAATGTTACTCCTGATAAGGGGATACCTTGGGGACTCAGGTCATGATTCAGGGTCATGGGGTCAAGCCCTACATCATGCTCTAAGCTCAGCACAGAGTCTGCTTTAGATTCTCTCTCCCTCTCCCTCCTGCTCATTTTCTCTCACTCTCTCAAGTAAATAAATAAGTAAACAAAATCTTTGATTCCCACTTGTACATTTTATGGCAAAGAAAAGTCAAGCTAACCAAGTACCTGAAAAGACTTTACATGATTAAGTGTGCCTTTACAGTAGCTTTATATTTGGTCATTTTAATTGTATTTTATTTCCCTTCAAAACTTCAAACTACATAAACGTGAGAATCTATAAATGTATTTTTTAATTGCAGTAGTAAACTCAAAACTGCAATGTTCCTGACAAGTGAATAGTTTTATTTTAAGAAAGAAGCATTATGTTATCAAATATTTTGATAATTTGACAAATAGCTTTATATTAAGTTTATATTTCCCCTAAAAATGTATTGCAAAGTAATTGAAGAGAAGGGACAGACAATTTAACTCAAAATCTATTTCTATAAAACCCATTAATTTACATATAAAGAGAGTTATCTTTAAAAATTACCAAGAAGTGGGCGACTGGGTGGCTCAGTCCATAATCCTCTGGCTTGGGCTCAGGTCATGATCCCAGGGTCCTAGGTTCAAGCCTGCATCAGGCTCTCTGCTCAGCAGTGAGTCTGCTTCTCCGTCTCCCACTCCTCCTGCTTGTGTCCCTCTCTCACTGTCTCTCTCTCTCTGTCAAATAAATAAAGTTTTTTTAAAAAAATTACCCAGAAATACTCCTAAAATGCTAAAATACTATTTAGCCAGTATACATAATTTGGTAAGTTACTTGGTTATGTTCTGGGGCTAGTCCTGGAGTATTTTTAAGTTTTATATTTGGGTATGTTTTTGAGTTACTGAGTTTATGCCAGAGAATAAAGTTGTAGGTTAATACTAGATTGTGTATGGGGTGCCTGGGCGACTCAGTCGGTTAAGCACCTGACTCTTGACTTTGGCTCAGGTCATGATCTCAGGGTCATGAGATTGAGCCCCAGATTGGGCTCCACACTCAGTGCAGAATCTCCTTGAGATTCTCGCTCTCTGCCCCTCCCCTCACACCTTCTCTCTCTTTCTCTGAAATAAATAAATTCTTAAAAAAAAATACTAGATTATGTACTACCTCTAGTTTACATGGTCTCTAATTCACAAAGATCTCTGGTCATTTACAGACTTAGGTCTTGGAATACAGCTATGCAGAATATTCCATATAGTTATACAGAATCAGAAAATCATCAAGGTAATTTTCATAGGTTGGATTTACAAAGTTCATCAGTTGTTACCAGAAAAAGATGTTGCACAAATCTACAATCAATGCAGTTGATGAATAAGCTTAAAAACAATTTCTCTTTTGATGCTTAATGTCTTTAAAAGTTCTTGTGTTTTGAAATGATTAAAAAATTCTTATTATTTGAAATGAAACCTAAAAACTATAACAGAAGCAGATCTGTTTCCTTTCCAATGTTGAATCCAGTGTTGAATTTCCAATGTTGAATCTTCTTTTTCAAATTATAATTAAAGGATAAATGCAAAAGAGAACTGCAACAAATCATATGTGGGCCGTTTACTGCATTTCCACAAATTTAAGGAGATGTGCTAACTCACACACAAATCAGGAAAAAGATTAACAGCAGCACACGCAGTGCCTTCTCCGATCCCTTCCACTCACTACTGCCCAAACATTACTACTCTCCTGACTTCTTATACCATAAATAGGGATTGGTTTTGAATGTTACCTTATATAAGATCAAAGAGAAACGGTTAGTCATAACTGGTGCATTTTGGTCACCATTTTGTGAGCCGTGTGATCTGCAGTTGCTTAGTCACTCCCATTGTGAGATAGTAATACATGCCATGAGCATCTGTCTGTGTTCTGATCTGTGCTCCTCTTTCTCCACATTTGGAGTTCTTCCTGTTTGGAGCCACTGTGAAGAGTATTGGTATAAACGTTTTAGGGTATAGATTTTAGGGAATATATATGCCTTTTGGTGTTTGTATCTAGAAATAGAATTGCTGGTCATTTTACTCTAATTTTCCAAACTGGTCTTACCAATTTAGACTGAGAAATATATGGGAGTTCAGTTAATTTGCAGGCTCTCCAACACTTGCCATTTTCCTTCTTTCTCATTCTATCTATTTTCAAAGGGGGTGTAGTGGTATTGCATTGTGGTTTTAATTTTTATTTCACTAATTCTCTATTTTGTAGGCATACATTCAACCCCCACATTTAATCAATCAATGCTCCACTTTAAAAACTCCTGAGAGAGGGATCCCTGGGTGACTCAGTGGGTTAAAGCCTCTGCCTTCGGCTCAGGTCTGGATTTCAGGGTCCTTTGATCGAGCCCCGCACAGGTTCTCTGCTCAGCGGGGAGCCTGCTTCCCCCTCTCTCTCTGCCTGCCTTTCTGCCTATTTGTGATCTCTCTCTCTTTCGGGTAAATAAATAAAATCTTAAAAAAAATAAAAATACATAAAAACTCCCGAGATAGAGATCTATACATGTTTATCAAAAGGGACGACAAATTATTGTTCACCTAAAATAGAGTTAACATTATACAGTACTACTGAAGACTTTTAAAAACTATTTTGTTTCTTTTAATTTTTTGGTCATGAACTAAACTAAAATGGAAAGGTCATCAGAGTTGGGGATTTCAGAAAGAATCCTTTTGAATTGACTGGCAGGCATTTTTGAAAGACTTTTGGAGCTTTACAGCACCGTGTAATGATCTTGAGATATTTTATCCAGTGATATCTAACCTCAACATTTTTCATTACAAATTTCACTGTAGTTGAATCAGTATTAAGGATCAAGTTACTGGTCTAAGTTTGAAAGCAGAAATTCTTTCTTGAGTTCACATTTTATCACGACTAGAAATCTAATCTTGAAAGACCCACTGACCTTTAAAAGATGTTAGCTGACTTTTCTGAGTTTTCCATCCCATGATCTCTTGCCATAGTGATGTTTTGCAGGGATTAATAAAAAGGCCTCTAAGCTTTGGCTTGAACTTGGGCAAAAAAACAAAACAAAACAAAAATCCTAAAATTATAGTTTTTATAAGTTTTGTTATTCTATGACTTATTTTTTCTTCATTCTGAGACCATTGAAATATTTACAAAAATTTATTTTTAATCATTCACATTAAGCACAGTGATAGCTACATGGTACATATTTGTGAATTGGTACGTGGCTCTCAAGTTCATAATTTATTAGGATTAGCAAATGTCTTAGAAGGCTTACTTAGACTTTAAAATTCAAGAATCAACTCCTCCCCTTAGTGAATTACTTATTTCTGAATCCCTCATGGAACAAGTACTCTCATTTGAAAGAACATGGATTAGTATTCCACAGACATTAGTTAAATAAAAGAATAAAACACATGAATGGAGCTCAGTATTCTGGATTTTGAATTGCTTATCTTCAGACTGGTACTATTGAACTCACAAAGACACATGCAAATGCATGTAATTTGAAGTAACTTGGCAAATTTTTTCTGGGAGTTATTTGATTTGGCTATGAACAAAAGGAAATATTTGAAACTGAAAAAATTTAGACCGTATTCCTACAGCTGTAAAATGCGCAATGGATGACCCTTCAGATAGAGCAAGAGAAAGAGAGGAAAGCAACTGATACCCATTTTGCTTCTGGCCTGACCACACAGAAGTCTTCTGTCCTGTGTCTACAATTATTCTTGCTCCTTTCTGAACTGCATTGAAGTTTACAAAAGTCAGATTAATACTAACTTAAAACAACTCCCTTTCTTAAATACTTATTGAATGACTAAAAGATAGAATTCTGTCAAAGTTCTACAGTGGCAAACAGAGAGCTAATTTTGGAATCTTAAATTAGCTCTAAGGAGAGTCAAAATCTAATTTATTAATTTGATGGCTGTGCTGATCCATTGGGAGAATTAGTCACTTTTTAAAAAAAAAAAGTTTAGGGGCGCCTGGGTGGCTCAGTCGTTAAGCGTTTGCCTTTGGCTCAGGTCGTGATCCCAGGGTCGTGATCCTAGGGTCGTGGGATTGAGCCCCGCATCAGGCTCCTTGCTCAGTGGGAAGCCTGCTTTTCCCTCTCCCACTCCTCTTGTTTGTGTTCCCTCCATTGCTATCTCTGTCTGTCAAATAAATAAAATATTAAAAAAAAATTAAAATTAAAAACGTTCAATTTATAAAGTGTTACCAAAGTAAGTGACTTGTCATATTGAAAATACCAAAAAGTATGTAATTGTGAAAACAAATACTGATATACTTCCAACAAAAGTAATTGCAATTATGCCATTATATATCTGATTTGATTAAAAAGAATTAATGTAAGAATTTTTAAAGAAGAATAAAAGCTATATTATTTAGAGATTCCTTAAATCTCTAACTTATTCCAAAGTTGGTCCAATTGTCTACTCATTAATTGTTAAAGGAGTAAGAAAGTCTTGAGTACTTTCTTTATTAATTCATGTCACTATTTTCATGTTTTGTATATCAAATATTTTTTGTTCTAAAACTTCTGTAGTTTAGGACAAACTCTTCTTTCTCTCTCTTTTTGTTTTCTTTGTACATGAAAAATAAGAATAACAGACCTCATCACTATTTCTGAGGATTAATTCATGTAAATTCAAGATATGAATAAAAGTTCCCCCTTTTTGTGTAAGAGGCAAAGAAAGGTAGTTGTGGGATGAATTTTGGAAAAAGTAATAGAGTATTAATAAGGAAACAGTTCTTTCAAACTTGTAAATTTTATCCTTGTATTTGTTAAAGTTATGTTTAACCATGTTCTTATTTATGTTCTTATTTAACATATAGAACCATGTTCTATATGTTACACCATGTTCTTATTTTTCTCCAAAGTGAGAGTTTCAGAAATATTCTTATCATTTAGTAAAGGATCTTCTCATGCTCCTTTCCCCTTTTTCCATCCATAAACCATGTAAGAAATAGGTTGGACAGTACCATCCATACATCTTTTCTGTTTTTAAGAAGAAAATAAGGGATTGAAAATAAAATGAACAGTATCAGGAGATGGTTTTCTTGGCCTACATGGTAGTAAGGGCTAGGAGAGGACAACAGTTCCCTTGGTCATCTCCTTAACAGTAAGAGGGTCTACAATGAATAAAACATTTGATTCCTTCAACTCAGATCTGGCCTTGGACTGCGGGGCACTGTCTGCAGTGTGAAAGCAAACCATCCTGTCACTGTGTCTTCTTTCTCAAGGTTACAAGAAAAAGAAAATTATCCCCTTTTGTATGATCTGATTTTTACTTCTCTCAATACATAAAACCAAAATAGAAATATTTCACAATAAATACAGGATAGCAGTTGCTTTTTTTTTTTTTTTTTTTTTTGGTTTGTTTATGAATAAGGTAAAAAGCAAAACTGATAGAAAACAACGGAAGGGACATGATCAGATTCCTTAATGTACCACAGCTAGGGTTTTAATTTGTACCTGTTGTGGGGCAGTTGGGGCCCATGGGAAGACCAAGAGGGGTCCCCGGACTAGCCAAAGACTAGGACAGGATAGAAATCGAGAGCCAACAAGAGGAAGTGAGAGCAGAGTTTGTTGCAGATGCAGACAGAGAGTCTGGGAGATTTGGACAGGAAAGGGGAGTCCCATGGTTGCTTGAGGTCTGCAGTTTTTATTGAGGACAGTGGTGTGGTGTCTGTGTCCTCTTGGGCTCCAGGAACTCGTCAAAACAAGGATGCTCAGGTGCCCTCCATAAGCCATTTAAGCACAGGAGCCAGGGGTCAGGGTGTCTAGAGTCCGTGGTCCTGGAGAATGTCCATGAGGACCTCTTACAGCCGCTCCTCAGATATTATCCACGGTGCTGGAAGACTCCAGAGGAGCGGTTTAATCCTTGACACTCATCAGGAGGACATGCACTGAGGTATGTATAATGCAGAGGCCCAGGTCCTGGTGAGGATACAGGCAGCAAGAAGGCCTACCGTCCCAGGTCCCTTCAGGTTCGCTGTCTCAGTAGGGCGTGGTGTATCCACCTGTAAGAGCAGAACACGGTCACTGTTGCCCAGCTGCACACCCGGACACAATGATTCCAGACCCTTGACTGCCATTGCCTCTCTCAAGTTTGGTTAGGGCTCTTAGATTAGTTTGATCCGTTGCTGTATAAATTAGCACTATAACATAACTGCTAGAAAAAACCACCTTTTATTATGTCAGAGTTTCTGCATGTCAAGATCCCAGGTACCACTCAGGTGAGGGCCTCTGGCTCTGGCTCTTTGACAAGGTTGCCGTCCAGGTGGGCCCAGATCTGCCCTCTCTCAAGACCCCACTTTGAGGAGGAACTCCTTTCAGGCCTGCTTACAGGACCTATGACAGGCACTAGATTTTCCCTTGCTCTTGGCCCCAGAGGTCCGTTCCTTGCCAGAGCCTTTCTATAAGGTACCTCCCAACATGGCAGCTGGCTTTCCTCAGAGGAACCCCGAGAAGGAAGCCACGGAAAACCTACTGTGTTTCATTCAGAAGTGACATTCCATCCCTTCTGCTGTATTTGCTAATTAGGAGAAAATCAGACAAGATGCCAAAGGCGTTTGAATGCGGGCAGACAGAGTTCACTGAGGTCAGTGGAGAGACGGCTTACATACTCACCTAGCTTGGGACCGAGGATAGAAAAATAGTAGTAAGAAATTCTACGGGCACCTGGTTGGTCCAGTCGGTTAAGCATCTGCCTTCAACTCAGGTCATAATCTCAGGGTCCTGGGATTGAGTTCTGCATTGGGCTCCCTGCTCAGTGGGGAGTCTGCTTCTCTTTCTCCCTCTGTCTCTCCCCCACCAACTCATTCTCTCTGTTAAATAAATAAATAAAATCTTAAAAAAAGAAAAAAATTCTAGACTAGATTTGTAAAATAATCCACAGTAAAGAAACTTCTATTTTTCTTCAATTTTGTCTAGACTTTGGTAAAGCTGCAAGAAGTATAAATTACTAGAAGAAAAAAGATATATAAAATGCAAACCTGTTTTAAATATAGATTAAACAATATTAAGTGTATTTTAATAAATATAAGCAAAACAATTATTATCAGAAAAAAGGAAATAATTCCAAATCTACGCACACTATTCATTAAAAGTGTACCAATAATGAATATAGGAAATTACTATTAAGCTCATAACCCATTTTTTCATTCTGCAATTGTAACCTAACAAAAAGTTATAGGTGAAATGGGGATGCCCCATATTTAATATATATATATAGAGAGAGAGATCTCTCTCTCTCTATATATATATATCTACACACACATGCACACACCTATATGTATTATAATATGTAAATTGAAGGTATATATATTTTAAGTGAACATTGAGTGTGTCAATATATAAATGTTTAATGCAACAAGTGAGTTTGCTTCTTCCTTGTCAACTTATTTGGTCTATATACTAGATTGATAATAATGTTAGTGCAGGGGATAAGGCATATCTGAATTTTATAGGATTTGTTTTATGAATACTCTCAGTAGAAAAAACAGTTTCTCAGAGATATCTCAATAGGAATGTTAACAAAGATATTAAAGCCAACCTTGGCTTTAATTTTAAAATTTTAATTTTAAAACTTTATTCAAAACGAAGCAAATAATGCTGTATTTTCAAATTTCATCTTGAGTCTCTTCTCAGTAAGCAGTTCTAATAACTACAGTGACACGTCATTGTCAACCAAAGTCCAGAGCGTGCATTGCTGTTCCCTCCGTGTGGTGCATGTTCTATGGATTTACTTAAGGATCATGCAGAAGAGCTTCACTGCCCTCAAAAACAACAGCTGCTCTCTCCCTCTCCCCAGCCCCCTGGCAGCCACTGTCTTCATAGTATTGCATCTTCCAAAATGTCATAGATTGGAATCATACGATAGATAGATACATAGATAGATAGAGAGATAGATAGATAGATAGATAGATAGATAGATAGATAGATAGATAGCCTTTTCAGATTGGCTTCTTTCACTGAGTACTATGCATTTAAGTTTTCTGCATGAGTTCTCATGGTTTGATAGCTCATTTCCTTTTAGAGCTGTGTAATATGCCCCTGTCTGGATGGATTACATTTTAATTCTCCACTCTCCTCCTGAAGGCTATCTTGGTTGTCTCCAAGAGTGGCAACTATGAATCAAGTTTCTATGAACATTCACAGGTAGGTTTTTGTGTGAACATAAGTTGTCAGTTCCTTTGGCCAAATAGCACAGAGTCTAACAGCTAATCCTAGGGTAAGAATGTGGTCAGCTCTCCAAGAAAGCTCCCACTGTTTCCCAAACCAGTGCTGCTGTTCTCCTTTCTCCTCAATGAGAACTCCTGCTGCTTTACATCCTCGCCAGCATTTGTTGCTGTATGTGTTCTGGATTTGGGCCACTCTAATGGGTGTGTATTCACTTCCTTTTACTAACTAGATCTTCTTCACGAAGGATAATGTTCCTACCAGCATTCTGAAGATAGAAAAAATTCTACAAGAGTTTTAGAGCTGGGGGAAGCCTAACTGTTATGCAAGTTTATTACAGTCTGGAAGGTTCACGTCAGCTAACCACTTCAAAATTGAGTGACAATTGAGCATTTTAGCAGAGAATTTTTTTTTTAAAGAACAGCTGTCAGGCGCAGCAGTGTAAGAGCTCAATAATAACTTTGACATCCTCAGTTCCACAAAAATACAACATAAAGGATCTGCTAGACAAAACTGTGAATACTGTATACTTAGCATAGAAAAAGATATTTTTTTAAAAAGTCAGATTTCACTGAAAGTTGAAAATACAGAGCAAGACAATGTGTGTAAAAGCATATCACAGGAAATGGAAATGCAAATGCACTTTCTGAAATGGAAAGCATGTTCTAGCACCTTCCCACTGGGAACTAACGGAACTCAGAAACAGATGCACAGCTGACAGATTTTGCTTGCATGTTCCTTAGCAACACAGAAGGTCAGGGTATGTTGATGTCACAGGCATTCATTTGTTATACTAGGAGAATTTTAGACAATTGATTTGTTTACTCTTTTTGTCTTTAATAATGTTGAAGAGGCAGAATAAATATATCTTTACTTGAAATGCTATGTACAAACCTTATTTTTGATTCTATGTTATACTTTCCTAAACTTTCAATAAAAGGTTGAATTTTTATAATTTTATTCAGTTAAACTGATTAGTAGTTTATTTGAAAACTATGAAGATGAAAGGAATTTAGGAATTAAGCAGGGGAAATGGTACCACATGGATTAACCATCTGTCTAACATAAGCAAAATAAAACCATTATTTAATATTTAAAGATTAAGTTAGCTTTTTTCAGCCAGTTTACCAATAAATATCTTGAACATAAGCCATAGCCAAACTAGTGAGTTATCAAAATCCCAAAATCATAAGTGGATCTTTTTATAATTGCCTTTGACTATATATGAAGCTAATAAAAATCTCTTTTAGAAATAAATTATGTTTAGGTTCATAGTTTAGTCTAAAGTTTAGACTAGTATATATACCAGAAATACTATTTGGTGAAATGATTTAGAATTGTTGCATCCAAAAGCAAAATTTTCCTTTTATTTTCAAATATATATATATATATATATATATATATATATATATATATATATATATAATTGAATTGAAGAAGAGATGGAAGGATGGGAATGAGGAGGGGGGATGAGGGAGGAGGAAGAGGTGCAGGAGAAGGGAGAGGAAGAGTAGGGAGGAGAGGGAAGGGAGAGAGCAGGGAAAGAAAGGAAGGGGAAGAGGAAGAGAAATGAGAATGATGGGAATAAAATGCTGGGATTATGAGTTATTATTGCCAAGGGAAAGTATTTTACAGGAAAATATTTCATTTTTAGGAAAAATGAAATATATATTTACTGTTTTGTAGAAGGTGGTAACCCTACAGTTTATTTTTTTATAGCTTCAGCTTCTACAACATGGAACACAAGTTCTGTTCTTATATCTCTGTTAGTAACTTTTTTTTAAAGAAGATTTTATTTATTTATTTGAGAGAGAGAGGGAGAGAGAGAGCTGTCAGTAAGGGGAGGGGCAGGCAGACTTCCAAGTGTGGAGCCCGAGGTGGGGCTCAATACCAGGAGACTATTACCTGAGCTGTAATCTGGAGTCAGTTGTTAAACCAACTGAACCACCCAGGTACCCCAATAACTTTTTTAAATGTTTTATTTTATTTCCATATGTTCATTTGGCTGTCCATATCATAGGAATGTATTGCTGAATAGTTTTTTTCAGAATTTGAATATGCAATAAAGAATAATTTGAATGCTGTGAATGTTGTAAAACACCATGTCTTTATGGTAATTAATGCTTATGTAAGGTTTAGAGCATTTTTTAAAAATATTTTATTTCTTTATTTATTTGACAGAGATAGAGAGATCACAAGCAAGCAGTGAGGCAGGCAGAGAGAGAGGGGGAAGCAGGCTCCCCGCTGAGCAGGGATCCCAATGCGGGGCTCGATCTCAGGACCCTGAGATCATGACCTGAGCTGAAGGCAGAAGCTTTAACCCACTAGGCCACCAGGCTCCCCTAGAGTTTAGAGCATTTCTAAAATAAACCTTCTATCTTGTTGTTATTCAGAATTTCATATCATAGATACCAAAGAAATTTATTATTATTTAATATTATGTGGATTGCCATTTTTACTGGATATATATATATATATATATCAGGTATATAAGTCTATATATAAAGTGATTATATATTACTATATTTAGATATAAGTTTGCTTTCATTCTAATTAAACAGTAACAATTAGAAATAATTTAAAAATATTTAGAGTTTTTTCTAGGATTAAGATGTATTTACATTTGGTTTGAAGAAAGGTTTAAAATGATGGCTTAATTTGAGTGTCAACTATATGAAAACTAATTGGTCGGTTTAACTTGATTTGGTGGTCTTAGGTATGGCTTTTATATTAATGCCTGGATTCCCCCCAGCAATATGTTGAAAACAGTTGAAATTCTCAAGCTCTTTATTTTACAAATCCCTTCTCATCAGACATTTAAAAGTGAAGAAAAAGTTTTACCACAGATTTTCCACGCATTTTGACTTAGTTTCATTGATATTGAAGATGGCGATCATTTATTGTCTTGTTCCCATCTTTGCTGCACACATACCATCCACTCCATCTATCCATTTCTGAGAGTCTTTCATTTTTCTGGAATCTGTGAATTCAGTGTTTGTTGTAACAGTGCTCCTACCTAATGTGTTTGTGACTTTCCAAACATACGTATCACCTTACATTATTTTCCATGGATACTTTTTTCAGCATTCTATTTCTTCGTGTATTTTGGAGTTTGGGGGGAAGCGCATTCTCATCTCGATGGGGAGGCTTAGGTGTTAGGTAGCTCTTCTCTCCCCTGGGTAGTAATTATGCAGTTGGAAGGAAAGAATAAATATCAACAGATCATAACATTGGCCGTAATTTCAGCTCGATTGAATGGTGCATCAAGTGGGACCATGGTTGAATGCTCAGGATGGGTAATCTGGTTTTTGATGGAGTGCAAGTTATGTAGGGAATGTGTGGACAAGAAGAGAGAAATGCATACTGGACTCGTGATACGGAGAATCTTCTATTCCCAACTAAGGAGCATGTATTTTATTGTGCATGACCCTGACTCAGCCACAAGTGGCCTGCTGCCTGTTTTCCTATGGCCTTTGAGCCCATATGCTTTTGCTTTTTTAAATAGTCAAAAAAAAAAAAAGGAATATCTTGTGACATGAAATTGACATTCATTTGAAAGTGCGGTGTCCATCCATAAAGGTTTGTTGGCACAGAGTCGGGCCCTTTTCTTTCTATGTTGTATCTGTGTTCGAGCTGCAACAGCTGGAGACCATGGCTGGCCCTTAAAGAAGAAAACCTTGACTGCGTGGACCTTTGCAGAACGAGTTAGTGCCCCTGTGCAAGACCACGTAACCATTGGCTGTTGTCACCTTGGTTGCAGTTCTATGTCTCACCGTGCTCTGGAGAAAATCCTCTTCGCTGGCAACTTTCCTTCCTCAGTGGGGGCATTGTTTCCTGAATTTCACTCTTAAATTGTCATGTTAACTGTTCGTTCCTGTTTGTTACAGGGAAGACTCAAAATGCCCAGAATCCCAAGTCTAAGAATTTATGTCTGAGAATTACATTCTCAGAAAATTTTCTCTGGGTGGATCTTCAGAGATAGATTTACGACGTGCCTGGCACATGTAGCTGCCACAGTTGCATTTCTATCATTATTTAGCATTATCTTCATGTTTAGAAGGATCAGCATTTCCCTAAGTGGGCCGTGTTGTCAAGAAGCTGGTTTGATTTTAGAGTTTCATAGCTTTCCAGAAAGAAAAACACCAAACTCGGAATTTTTTTGTGTTGTGCCTACCTAGTACTATCATGCCTTATGTTTGTTTATTTCCATGTTTGGTGAAGACTCCTTAATATCCCCAAATCCCCGTTCTACCTTCTTTCACAGCACGATAGCCCCAATCTTAGCTGGGCAGAGCGAAGACCACACGTGTCTTTGGCAGCAGCTAAATGCGGCCATACTCGTGGCTACCAATGGGAACACCTGCAAGTTGTGTTTGTAACTCCCAGAATCTGTCCCTATAGGGAAGGGGCTTCTTCTACAAGTGTGTGCTTCCTGCTACCTGGGAGTGTGATGAGTGCAAGCCCCAGCCACTGTCCTACACCCTGTCACACAGCCAGAGACATGAGCCGTCTTACCTGCGGAGGACTGACTGCCTCTAAGATTTGACTGAGAAAGAAACTCTTATGTTGTTTAAAGTCCTCTTATTTTGGGTTATTCTTTTGCAGCTTCCCTTCACCCCAAGCAGAGGTCCTTGCTGCCTTCCTCCCCGGTAGTGAACCTCCCACCCCACCTGCAGATTCTGTCCTCTGTTGCTACTCTCTACTGTAATCCTAACTAATGCATCCTGTAGTTGTTCTTTTTTTTTTTTTCTTGGAAATTTTTTTTTTTAAGATTTTATTTATTCATTTATTAGGAAAGAGAGAGAGTGAGAGAGAGCATGAGAAGGGAGAAGGTCAGAGTGAGACGCGGACTCCCCATGGAGCTGGGAGCCCGATGTGGGACTCGATCCCGGGATTCCGGGATCGTGACCTGAGCCGAAGGCAGCCGCCTAACCAACTGCGCCACCCAGGCGCCCAGTTGTTCTTTTTTTTAATTGTTCAGCATACCTTTCCTATTCTTCAGAAAATGGTACCCTAAGTATACTATTTTTAATTTAATTGTTTTTCTAAGGCTTACTCTAGTCTCGAAATTCTGGGACAAGCACATGACCCTTGCCTGATCAGTCAGAAAGTTCCATCCCTTGGGGCTAGAATGATTGTTTCACAGACGGTTACACAATCTAAATAAGAATGATTAGGATTCTCAGGTTTTTTGCAGAATGTTTTGGGAAAGAAAAGCTCTTTTTCTTTTATAACTGCTGGGCTTTGAGAATGTGAGTGTGGACCTAACACCCAATTGCACAGTGAAGGGGAATCACAATGATAATGAAGTCCACACTGAGGAAACCCAGCAAAAATGGTGATAGCATAGAATGAATCAGATTATATTATCACAGAAGCCTCAAGCTCTGGATATACTCAGGCAGGAAATGAAATAGTACTTGACTTTAATTCCTTGAGGAATTGTGTATTTTCCTGTTCTACCCTTTTCCTCACTTTTAAGCTAGTGGGATTTGCCATTTGCAAATGAAAAGTTCTCAAGTAATACTTTCCTTATTTATTAGGCATTTACAAAAGCTATAAAACATACTATTTTATTTTAATTTTTATAACAACCCCATGACTTTGTGAGTGTGTCAGTCTTACTAAGTTTTACACTCCCTACAGCACCCAGCCCAGTGTTCTGATGATAGCCACTGCTTAACAAGTGGTAGAATTAAACTGAGACAAAATACCAGAAATGACTATTATCTGACATCTCAGTAATTTAATTCAAACAAGACAAAACTTACCCAGCAAAATGCCTGCTGTCTTCGAAATCTTTCAGTGAATCAGGCTTCCACTGCTCAGTACCTTTGGAGAACTGCCATTTCAGTACTGTCTCCAGAGTCAGTGCCATTTTGGTATCAGACGTTTAAAACGGACAAATTTTGTTCTAGGAAACGCAGTGTAATTTCTAGAAACAGCTGAAATGCACCTGGAGTTTGGTCTGTTACTGGGTGAGGGAGGCTGGAGGACGTGGGGTGGTAGTCGTGGAAGTGAGAGAGCAGCTTCGTCCTGTTGGGAAGGGCCCGCCATGCTCTAGGCCTTCTGCGAAACGCCGTGTGAACAGACAGCGGCTGGGGTGATTGCAGTGTGGGCTCTGGCCCGATGGTGCTAAGGACTGGGCATGGGTTTCCTGTTTAAATCTTCTGTGATCTTGCATGATATATATTACTATTCCAGTTTATAGCTGAGAAATTCATACCTTGCATGAGACACGTCGAGACACGTCAAATCAGTCAGGGATGTCCATTAACAGTCAACTCAAATGGCCAAGCATAAATCAAAGTTTCTTAGAGAAGACTTCTAAGCAGGGTCTTCAGAATGCACCCATTCTTTGAACCCTCTGTGAAATTCAACTCACTGCTGCACACACCCTCACTTCCTGTCAAAAACCAGTTTTATTTCTGCCCGGGGATGCCCAGCGCTCCCACGGCTCTAACTGTCCCATGAAGATAGGATCTTAGGCATAGCTGGATGGACCATAGAAAGTTCTCTGTGAGGGGCTCCTCACCCTAGTGCAACTTGGTACATTTATTGAGATCATGGAAGAAGATGTCTGGCTAACCCCGTGGCGATAGAAACTTTCCGTGTAGAAGAAACAACTTTTCTGGGAAAATGGGAGTAGTCAAAGTCCAGATGTCAAGGGAGGGAGTCTCTGTGGCTGGTGACTCTGCAGCCAGTCAGCTCGTCCAACTCCAAAGGCCGAGCTACCACATGCCCCACATGCCATGGGAGAGAGGGGAAGGTGCCAGCATCATGCAGCTCATCAGTGATGGGACTTTGTCAGGAAATCGATAGCACTGGAGGTGACTACATTATTTGAATAATTTGTTTTGGGGTTTTTGGGGTTTTTGTTTTTGGGTTTTTTTTGGCTCATAACTTCATAGTCTTAATTTTTCTATTTTTACTTGACTATGTATAGAATGTTCTTAGGTGTGTCCACAAACAGTAACAGATTCAGCTTTTCTTTGAAAATACCCCACACCAGAGAGTCCCAGAGCGTATCCCCTTTAGGACTCTCAATTTCCTGTCTCTTTCAAAGAAAGTCTCCCATGAATTTCAACTGAGAGAATGAGCAAGTATCTCAGGGTTATCTCGTGCATCAGTGGTGATAATCACTGGCCAAAACATCCCAGAGTAACAAAAAGACACAGAGTTCTCTGATAGTATCATATTTTCTTTATTTGCTTTTCTGAAACTAATCCAGAGACTGGAATAGAGGCAATAAGTCAGGAGACTTGATGGACACACATGCTGTTTATCTGCAAACAGAGGTGGATGCTGTTGTTTCAAAGGAAATCTAGCACATTCGGCAGGAGGGTTTCGTTTTACCTGCTGCTTCTGTACCCCTTGATGAAATCACGTTCCCGGAGGTGACTTGAGAGCACAGCTCCGTCACTCTCTGTAACTCCCTGTGTCTGCCCGGTCAAGATGTGGCTGGAAATTTCCTGTGATTGTACCATGTAAAGAGAGCTCTGCTGTGCTGTTATTAAGAAAAGAGTGGGACGGGCTGCTTCTGCCTCCCAGTGTGAACCGTGAAGGGGGTCTGGAGCCAATAGCTGGGGCCCAAGGGAGTTCAGATGAGGTGTGCTAACAGGAACAGATGCTCCTGACCTCAGTTTCTATTTGTAAAGTGAGGATACAGTAACCCTGATATAGAATTGTCAGGCAAATTAAATGACCAGAGACAGTATTTTCACAATGTCCCTCTGTGCCCTAGCCATATCAGCAATCCCATGTTTGCCGGGGTGATAAGGAGATGGTGGAGAAGCTCGTTACCAGCTATAGACATAGGGCTGTGTGGCTATTTTGAAGGCCATTTGCTTAACAGAAATCTATAATATTCCTCCTTTAAAACCTAGTAACTATAGCAATACCATTTATTCACTTTTTGCTCCATCAAGCAGTCAGTCATGCATTATCCCATTACAGTTGAGGGATATTGGACACACAAAGGAAAATGTGGCTTCCACTGCTCGCAGAGCTGGTTAGTGATGGAGTTAGAATGTGATGTCACAGGAAGTGACTGTGAGCTTGATTTACAAAGGACTCAAGACGACCTGAGACAGGGACTTGCTTCTTGCATTTTAGGGGTAGGCTTGGAGTGACAAAGGAGAAATGCAGGGCCTGCTGCTAAAAGTCCCCAAATCGGGGACTCTCGGAGCCCTAGAAAGGCAATCTGGTCACCGGGGGCAGGGGAGAGGAGGTGAGAGGACCATCCACTGCCCAGTCCTGCTCATCCTGACTACAGACACGTGTCACTTCTGAGAAGCCTCTCTGATCTTTCAGAACTGGTTTGGCTGCCGCCTCTGTTCACAGCAGCCCAGGCCCCTTGCAACATTTCCACGTACATTTAGGGTCTCCGTGATCAATTTGTAATGCTGAGAAAGCCGGTGTTTGCCTAACTATCCTCCAGGCCGGGCACCGTGCCACAGCAAGGGCTCGTGCATGGGGTTGCTGACTGAATGAGAGGGAGGCGAGGGCTGCCAGAATCTCTCTGGGGTCCAAGCCTTCTGTGGTCTTTGTGGGACCTCGACTCTAGTCAGTGATCACAGAGCAAGAGGTTCTACTAAGAAAGAGCTGGAATCACCATGGGTTAGCCAGAGGGGAGGGGAAGTGGCAGATTTCTTTTGCCACCTAGAAAACATCATCAAGGGCTTCAGATTTCAATCTAGAAGATGGGTAACAATGGTCAGAAGTCTAGAAATTCAGCTTCACCCCAAGACCCCCCAGCGGAGATGCAGGAGTGTTGAGAAGTGCTCCGCCCACACCTGCAGAGCAGAGCAGGAAGGAACTGTGGGGAAAGGTTTCCAGGCCGGACAGGTGGACAAGCATCACACGCCAGGCGAGCGCTTCTGCGAGTGGGCCCTGCCCTTCCCAGTGATGAAGCAGGTGCTTTGATGTCTCCCCAGCTCCGGTTCTGGGTCCACACAGACCTGCCTAGTAGTCAGCCTTGCCTTCTCCCCGGGCGCCCCCGCAAGTTTAATGCTTTGTTTTATGTTTCACCCCACGGCAAAGACCAGATTTGGAGAACTCACGATCTCTGTGAAGCTTTCCCAGAACAGCACTGTTCACAACTCTCCCCACTGTTCTCCTTTAGTAGATCTTGCCCTCCCTCCTTCCATAATATACTCCATTTTCCTTCCCCAACATCCTTTTTATAGCCATCAATTCGATTTATACAGTTCTTTTTGATCTTAGTTTGTACTGTTGTGTAACTTGTCATCATGTTCTTTGAACTGTTCCTTTTGTTATTTTCATTACTTGATGTTACATTTCAAATTCCTTAGGGGCATTTTAGTTCTGCCTGTCCTTTCCCACTTCTTCAAATACCCTTCAGATGTGAGTGCAGTATCTGTGCCTAGGAAACATTCTAGAAATACATATTAAATAAGAAATTCAGTGCTTTCCCTCGTCTGTGTCAGCGATCTCCATCTCTTTCTTATAAGAGCCCACAGGGAAACTGAGGTAGATGTAAATGGGAGAGGCTCCGTGCAGCCTGGGGCCCTAGGTCCAATGACTCTGTCCAGCTGCCTCAAGTGTGAGGACGTCCAGATCTCCTCTCGGCCCCGATTCACACACAGCACCCTTCACGCGTCTGCAGGTGCTCGAGAAGCTCTGACTGACATGACCTCTCAAATAAAAATGGTGCCAAACAGAGTCGATCAGGCAAAGAAGGCTTTTTTTCAGGACTGCTGCAGCAGGGGAGAGAGATTGAACTTCACTCCACTGAGACCAAAAGTGCAGGAGATTTTAAGCCCTGGCGTGAGCCAGCACACAATTCCATGGGACGTCGGGGGAGCCTGGTCAGAGCGATTAGGCTGTCGGTGTTGTACTGGTGCTTGTACAAGCCCATCTCTCCCCTTCCATCCTCACATGGCCTCTCTTCTTCCTGTGTGTCTCTTCCATGGATGTTTGTCATTGAGTTTAGGGTGTACCTGGAAAATCCAGGATAATATCATCTCTAGAGTCTTAAATTAATGACATCTACGAAGGACTTCCAAATAAAGTCTCATTCACAGATGCTGGGGGTTAAGACTACATCATCTCTCAGGACACAGTTTAATCTGTAACATCATTTGATGTATTGGATGGATGGATGGATGGATGGATAGATCAATCGATCGATCGATCTCTCTTACTAGCTCTGTTTCTCTACTGAACCCTGACTGACACACCCTCCCTGGATCTTCATCCTTATAAGGATGGAATGGCTAGACAGAAAGGTGAGCTTCAAGGTCCACCTTAAATAAATAATTTTTAAAATGCATTGTAATTAAAGAGAACACAGGTTTCCCAATTTTTTAAATCATTGCTTTAAAAGAATCCTACTGAGGTGCCTGGGTGGCTCAGTGTGTTAAATGTCTGCCTGCAGCTCAGGTCACAATCTCAGGGTCCTGGGATTGAGTTCTGCATCAGGCTTCCTGCTCAGTGGGGAGCCTGCTTCTCTCTCTGCCCCTGCCATTTCCCCTGCTTGTGCTTATTCTGTCTCTCTCTGTCAAATAAATAAATAAAATCTTAAAAGAAAAATAAGAGAATCCTACAACAAGCATCACATGGAGGACCATTAGTAATACTGAGGATGCTGCTTTTATTTCCTTCAGTAATTAACAGAGTAGAGGTCTCTCTGCAAACAACACTTCAGCTTTGGTTACAACAGAGTTTCCTCTTTACTTTGTTTTTCTATGCAAATCATTCAAAGAAAGTATAAATAGAAGACACATTTTCCTTGTCTCTTTAGTTAAATATTGGCATTCTCTCTAGGGAGAGAGATTTGACAAAGATCAGAACTCATTTCGAAAATGCCCCTTCTCAACACTTTCATAAGAAAATAACAAGTTATTCAAAATTCTCTCCCTCCTGATGTGACTAAATATTCCTGATGGATTCCAGTCCATTTTTTATTAAACGGATATTGAAGAGGTAAGCATATTTCCTGCTGTCTCATAAAGGCATCTACCAATAAATTATTTGTGCTAAAACGGAAAACACTCAGGAAAATCTATTTTTGATGCAAGAAAAGAATAATTTTGCAACTTGGTGAAAAAAATATGACTTTCAAGTGTTTGAAATTAAAGTGGAAAATTGACCCTAAGGGGCCAAACCATAGATTCCTATTAGTAACATACATAGTGAAGTCTCATCCATATGATCAAATCAATACCCTTGCAGGGGACAATGCATTTTCTTTTCCATTTAATATGTTTCTTTCCCCTCACCCATGTGTAAAATGAATTATTTCCGGATGCTGATTAAATGACTCCTTGATTGAAATAGGCCTTGCTAAGAATATCAATATTTTTAATGGGAGGTATATGGAAAATGGCAGAATTGTATCTTTTGACAGGATGCATAAACATATGTGTGTTTTTTGTGCATTGTCTTTTAGAGTAATAATTATTTTAAAATATTAGCTGAGGGTGATGAATAACTATTAAGGTCAAAAGAAATGTGGGGAAAAAACCATTATTAAATATCTCATTAATATAAAGCATTTTCTAGAGCCTCAGCAGTTAACATGATAGAAAATCCGAAACCGTTGTCGTGTCCCTAATTAAGATTAGCTGAAGTAATGTGAATTAGAAGGAAACTCAAGTAAGATAATATTCGAAGAAAAGGTGGGTTTTATAAATTTCTTTCATATGCCCACTTATCCAAGCTTCCAATAAGGCTTATTTTAATGAACAGGTGGGAACAGTCAGTAACCCGTATCAGGTCTAAGCATATTACTGTCACACTGTAAGTAAATAGACATTTTAAGGAGTGGAAGTAGACAGATTTTGGACCAGTGTAGGACTGTGTGCAGACTGTCCCAGGTCATGTCCACACAGGTCAGTTCATTATACTGTGTGTCCAGGTTATGTATCCTTTTGGAAGAGCCCATGTTTGGTGGGGACAGGGATGGACGGGAACAGCACTGGGGCCATAGAAGCTGTTCTCATCGTGTGTCTGAATTGTCCTCCTCTACTAGTGAAAATGGAACATGTCATGGGACTATAATGTTCGTTTCTTAAATGAAGATCAATTTTTACAAAAAGATTTTAAATGCTCAAATACTATTTTTTCTTTTAAAAAAATCTCCCTTACATATGCTTGACAATGTTCTTGATTCTCTGAATAAATTTTTGTTTTCTCTAAAAAAGAAAAAAGTAAACCAACTATTATGTGTGTTATTATCACTTTAAATTTGGCAAAATCAAACTTGATGTTCCTTGATTTTCTATAGCTAATGGCTGGAAAAATAACTTCTCTAAAACACAGGAAGTTTCTTAATTGGTTCTATGCTTTGGTACTGTTGTTTCTCTGTGTGAAATTCTTTTTCTTTTCTCCCTGCCACACAGCAATATGCTCTGAAATTCCTCAAGGGGAGGGAGGTATTAAAAGATAGGCTGATCCATTTTCGAAGACGCCCTTTCTTCTCTATTACTACTTCACCTGGTTCTATTAAAAAACAGTGCTTCTGCTTGAACAGAAAACCACCTGAGAAGTTTTAAAAGTAACAAAACACTGCCTTTCCATTTCTACATGCAGTGTAAATGAGCTTTGCATAAAGCAAAGTGACGCCCAGAGAAGTCTGAATGTTCTCTAACATTCATTGCCAACTAGCTGGCATTGATTTTTTGTGTAATAATCCCACACAAATTCCTCATTGTGGAAAAATCCCATGTGTAGGACATGTTTCTCTACAAGGGAAAGGTAGCTAGCCCCAGAGTTATGTTTACAAAGTTAAGATATAGGGTATAGTGTCCTCTGTGTGTGTGTGCGTGCATGTGTGAGCACGTGTGTGTGTAAGCAGGTGCATGCGTGTGCACGAACATGTGCATGTGTGTGCGTGCATATGTGAGCGTGTATGTGTATGTGTGTGCATGTGTGCATGAACATGTGTGAAGGTGCGCATGCATGTGTGTGTGAGCATTGTGTGCGTGCGGGGGTGTGCATGAGCGAGCAGTGCATGCATGTGTGCATGTGAATGTGTGCATGCGTGTGAACATGTGTGTACATGTGGGAGGTGTGCATGTGTGCACACTGAGGAAAAGCCCCGTGAGGACACAGCGAGAAGGTAGCCATCTGCAAACCAGGAAGAGAGGTTTCTTACCAGGAACCTAATCTGCTAACATCATGATCTTGGATTTTCCATCCTCCAGAAGTATGAGGACTAGATTTTTGTAGTTGAATCCAGTCTGTGGTCTTTGCTGTTGGCCCCAGCTGGTAACACAATCTACTTGTGAGGCAGGTCAGGCTGTGAGTGTGCTTTAGGGTCGAAACTGGATCAGTATTTCCAGGTGAGGTTTCTACGGTTGTGTATCTGGTTCCAGCATTGCCACTTCCTGGCTGTGTGACATTGAACAAGTAACTTCAGGTCTCTGACCTTCATTTTCTTATCTAGAAAATGAGACATTTGATGGAATTTTCTTCCAAGGGAGATAAATGTGTGGAATGTAAGCTCAGTAAAGGGAAACTTTGTGTTGATAAAATGGTTACAACATGGTCCTATTTGACATCCAAACATTTAATGGATATGGATTCAACCCTAAATCTCAATAAATTTATGTAAGAATTCATTGGCATTCATGTATTTAACAGTTACTAGTTGATACCATCAATTTAAGAGTATTTAGATCAGGAATCCTTATGAGCACTTCAAAACGTGATCTTAAAACTGCCTTACTTAATTCTAGTGAGTCAGAGTCGCCAAAATAAACAGAAAAACTTGTGTATGTCCCCTTATTGATGTATCTTATATATTAACACACTCAGAAATGCGTTTTAGTTGAAAGTTTCAATGAAAACAGGACCACACATGTCTTTACTAGTCTCTTGATTGCTCCCAGCGTTGCTGAATGGACTATACTTCATTCTGCCCGAGCGAGTGACTGCTTCTGTGTCAAGGTCGACACCCTGTTGTGTTGGCTTCGAGAGAGGATGATGGCGCTCTTGTTAACACTGGGTGATTGGCCAGGAGAGAGACTTGGCCCTGACAAAAAGAATGTGCTCTTTCAGTTAAATAATCATCCATACATAAAGAGTGGACAGCGTCTTGTCATCCAAGAGATTATCAGCTGCCATCTATAGGAAGCTTTCTGTTGTATTATCAATGTCTTGGCCCTGTCACTTCCTTTCAGTGGTGGACTAGAGCCTCTGTAGGGTTTCAACCAGTAGGCCACCGAAAGTGAGTGTTCAGTGAAAGATGAAATCTGCATTTAGAGACCTAATAGCATTTTTGGTGCTGAAACTCACTGTAAGTGTCAGGCCCCAAAATGAGTGACACAGAATGGTATATGTTTCTCTCAATTTCATTACCTGTCATAAAAAATTTTTATACCAACTTAATTAAAATAAAATTAGCGTGCCATAGGGGCATATGGGTGGCTCAGTCGGTCGAATGTCAGACTCTTGGTTTAGACTCAGGTCATGATTCCAGGGTCATGGGATTGAGCCCTGCATTGGGCTCCACGCTCAGTGGGGAGTCTGCTTGAAGATTCTCTCCCTCTGCCCCTCCTCCCACTCTCCTTCTCACTCTCTCTCAAATAAATAATAAATCTTAAAAAAATTACCATACCAAACTTCACCCATTTTATGCATACCAATCAATGGTCTTTCCTATATTTACAGATATGCACA
>CM052812.1:552103-588488 GCA_028533885.1 Nasua narica
TCATCTGTAGCTGATAATCACTACCTGCTTAACTCAAAGTTACTTCTGACTCTGGGAAGGACAGGTGATTAAGGGACCTATTCTCACAGTCTTCTTTTTAAACAGGGTTATCTCTGATGAATGCTTTCAAACCTTTCCAGAGCTTCCCTAAACTGAACATCCACTTAAAAAAAAAAAAAAAAGTAAGACAACACAGTCTCAGAATTGGCATCATCTCGTGTGTCCAGTGATGTGTGTCCGAGTGTAGTTAGGGAGACTGGCTAATCACTTACGTGGTTTGGAAACATACTAAAGAGAGTAAGACAGAAGCATTTCAAAGTGATACATTTTTTAAAAACGATGTTTGTTTTTATTATGGAACTTACATATGATCATCAGGGAACATTTCAAAATGCAGACAGTTATTAAGAACAAACATACCAACGGTTGGTAATCCCAACATCCAGAGACATCAGTGCTCTGAAAGGCGTCCTGCCCGGAATGGGTTTGTGCTTTGTGTCGATTAAGTCAGCAGTTCTCAAACTGGTTTCACTCTTGGCTTGACCTTAAAACTGGAACACAGATAACAGCCAGCAAATGTACAAGTCTCCTGAGATGCTCCAGGTTACGTCTTTGCTGTCTCTATTCTTGGAAAACTGCTCATGATTCTGGTGCATGGTCATAGATGAAAATCACTAGCTTGCATACTAAAAATGATAAAAATGATGATAAATAAAATGAAAAGATACTGAATCAAAAGAAATAGGAGTGCATAAACAGGATATGAGATTTCCTTTTCTCAAAGGCAGAATGTGCCTTCATGCCTTAAAGTCTTAAGCCAGGGGCAGAGAACTCCCCTGTACACATCAGGACTTTGTGGTAGGAGAGCTCCAGTCCATCTTCTGTCCCTCCCACCAGCTCCTGCCGAGAGAGCAGCAAATGTCTGTCTTCTGGTTATGTGACATACTGGCTAATGGATATATCCGTTTTCCTACTTTCCAAACTCCGGACTGTTGGACTCGGTGTCTCTTTGGTTTTATTTTTTTCTTTGGAAGCACTTGTAACTCACCACCCTCACTGCCCCCAGGCCCCCATTGGGAGGGTAGTTTATAGTTCTCACTGGTTTTGCTTCAGGCCTTTCATTCTCTTCCTCTCAGAAGTGCCTCCATCCAGCCCCGGCCTGGGGGACCAGGTAGCTGACCACCCTGGGCTAAGCCAAAGTGGACATACTTGCTTACCCAAGAGGGGGCTTAGAACTCGGATTCTAAGCCATAAAGAACAAGTCAGTACAAGTGCTCTACTGGGGAGGGTGTCCTTTATCCTTCCGTCGACACTCTGCTTCCATCCGTAGGCACCGATGTGGACCCTCATCCATTCATTAAAAATAGTGATCAAGCAGTTAGTAAGTCCCTGCTACCACTTGGGGCCTGGGTATATACTAGCCAGTGAATGATGCCCGATCTTGCACACAGGAAGACCACACTCTAGGGGGTCATAAGGACAAGAAACCAACAGATGGGTAATGTGTCAGGTGATGGTTCCGTGCTCACGTAGCCATTTTATGTAGGATTTTTATGAAAAGGCCTTTCTGAGAAGTTTGGGGCTGTTGTGAATATTTTGTGCAGATATATATGGATAAGGAGGAACTGTGTGTGTGGCTAGGGCGCCGTGGCTTCCAGAGGCTGGGAGCAGAGGCCAGGGAGACCCTGGAAGTGTGATTCCCCCAGTCTGTCCAGGGACCAAGTGGGACTCCAGAATGCACTTTTGGTGTCTGGGAAGTCGCTGGACAGTTTGGAGCACAGAGCAGGGTTATAGGACCATGTTTTCTAAAGGAGGAGGATGGTTGCCAAGAGCAGAAGAGCTTGCGGAGGCGACAGGGCTACTGGGGACATTCGAGTGGCAGTTAGTGGGTGCTGGTCTGGCAGTGAGGAGAGTGGGGCAGGTGATAAAATGACCGACTTTGAGGATAGAACTGTGCGCATTTGTGGATGGACTGGACGAAGGCATGAGAGAAGAGATTCCAAAGAACCACAAGGTGTCCCCTGTTTTCCTTTGTTACAAATAATGCTGCAGTGGTTATTTCTCTTAAATGTCTCTTTGTGCAAATGGGAGTATCTGTAGGGTGTAGATCTAGGAGTATAATCTTTATATAAGTGTTTGCATTGTTTTAAGTGTTAAATATTTCACTATTGCATTCTGAAGTGGTGGTAACTATCTTTGTCCAACTGTTTACGGGTGTCTTAGTGTCTTCCGGCTGCTGTAAGGCTCTGCTGTCGACCGTGTGGCATGTGAACAGCAGACATTTATTTCTCTGAGTTCTAGAGGCACAAACAGACCTGATGTCTGGTGAGGGCCTGCTTCTTCTGGGCTCATCGATGGCTGAATTCTCCTGTCCTCATATGGCCAAAGGAGCAGCGGGGGGTAGAGGGGAGCACTCAGTCTCCTTTATAAGGACACAGATCCGATGAGGCTCCTCCCTCATGATCCCATCAGCTCCCAAAGCCCCCACCTCCCCACCTCCAAATACATCACACTGCGAATTACATTTTGACATAGGAATATTTTTGCAAGAGGAGGGAGGGATACGAACATTTGGTCGATAGCAAAGAATGTTCCTCCAATTTTCTTCCAGACTTTCAGAGCGTCAGACGTCTTAATTTTTGCCAATCTAATGAATGTAACAGATTTCATTACTGGCTTAATTTGTGTTTCCCCTTTAATGAGTATGTTTTTTATTGATCTGTATTTTATCTTCTCTATCTTCTTTGTTTATGTTTTAGATCAAATATTTTTACTGGACTCTTTTTTTCTTATGAATTAATTAATGGGAAAATACACGTGTGTGTACTTAATTTATGGTATGTTTTCTTGTAGAGACAGAGTGATATTGTGTTTATAGGAAGTGAATTTTTTCCCTGAGTTCTATGAGCTGCTCTAGCAAGTTAGTCAAATACAGGGAGGGGGTCATGGCAACCTCTGATCCACAGCCCGTTGCTCAGAAGCACACGTAGGAACCCAGGTGTGCGACGGGCATCTGAAGTGAGGGGGATGAGGGGTCCTCCCCTATGGAATCTGAGACTGCCTCTGAGGGGGGACAGGTGACAGTTTTGACTTGAATCCTAGGACACCCTGCCGTTCTCCTGAGAATTGATTGGTGGCAGATGGGAAAGCACCGAGCACATGCACACATGTTGGATTTGGGTCCAGGAACCCAAACCAGAATTACTTGATATTGATGTTTCCTAATGTATACTTTTCTTCCTCCTTTTTTTTTTTTGTATATCTCTGACAAATCTTTCTATGCTGTGAGGTCACGAAGGCATTCTGGTTTATCTTTTTACTTTTGAAATGTTGCTTTTCTATGTTTAGAACTTGAATCCACTTAGAAGTATTTTTTATACACTGATGTATATAGTGATGCGGGCTCAGGGCTTTTGTAATGTGAGTGTCCGTATCTCTCGGGATGGGCTCGTTGTGCAGTGGTAACAGATGATCTCCCCAACAACAAGGACAAGGCAAGTTTACTTCTCCATCACAGTTATGTATCCAGCATCATGGGCAGGCCCCATCACACGAGTCACTGGGACCCCAGGCGCAGGTAGGTCTGCGGTTCTAAACAGGCAGCCTCCTCCATCCCTGCTGCAGGGAAGGTCCTCTCAGCAGCCGCCCTGGTCTAGTTGGACCTCGGGGCCACTGGAAAGGAGACTCCCATCTCCCCAGACAGAAAGGACACCATAATACTCGAAAACCAGCACATCTTCCACATAAAGAAGGCACTTCTATCAGTCTCTTCCCCACTGATCTGCAGGGTCACAAATACACCAAGTTGTAAAACATGCACGCATGTGTTTACTCTTCCTGTGTTTTATGCTCTTGTTCTATTTGACGAGTTTCGTATTGTTAACATTATCGTTACTTCGCAGTAAATCCTCCTGTGGGAGGCAAGACACCCAACCTCTTCTTCCGCGTTGTTCTTGGTGTCTGTCATCGGCTCTTAGACACACTGTCTAGTTCCATAAAAGGTCTTGTTGAGACCACAACAGAAACTGGGAATTGCACTGACCTTGCAGGCTCATCTGGGGCTGAGTCACATCTCTCAGCTAGTGAGTCTCACCAGGCATGAGCACATACATCTCTCTCCATTGGTAGAGGTTTTCTTTTGTGTGTCTCAGTAATGGTTTACACTTTTCTCCATAAGTGGCTGGCAAATTTTTCAGTAAATTTATTTGTAGGTACCATGGCCCGTCCTCTCCTCCCTTCCTTTTTTTCACCTTTTCTATTTTTAACGATGTAATTAGTCTGTTTATAGAAATGCTTTTGACTTGGGGACCAGAAAGCTTGCAGACCTCTCTCTTCATTCCTAATTGTTTGTACAATCTCTTGGCATTTCTGCATAGATAATCATATCTATGCATACCTCTCTCCTCCATTTTTCAAAACTTACTCTTCACTCTGTCTTGTCTTGACTCACTAGCTAAGATCTCCATCCTCAAGCTGAGTGGACCCATTGACAGTATCATCCTATGGACTCGAAGGAAGGCCTTCAATATTTCACTGTTCAGTGTGTTGTTTGAGGTTGGTTTTCTGACATACCATGTATTGGGTTAAGAATTTCTTCTTTGCTTCCTTTTTGTTCCCTCTTTATTCTTCTTTGAGTTATATTATCAATAATTAATGTTGAATTTATTACACCAGAATTTTACTTGAATAAAATATCCTGTATCTCTGCCTTTTTTCCCCAAGATTAATTAAAATGTGTTTTTTCTATGTATCAATTATTTTTATATCTGACCTTTACATTAGCTTGTGATTCATTTCCACAAAATATTTCCAGTTGCACATGACACTAATGTTTTTTGCTTCCAATGAATTTATGACCCATGGATTAGTTCTTCTTTAAAGCTGATACATTTTTGTTTTTTATGCTTGTAAATCCACAGGCGTGGGTACAACACATGTACACCCTGCAAGTTTTGGCTGATTATATTGCATACTAGAGAGAGCAATTCAAAAGTCAAAATTTTCAGTTAGGTTAGTAATGCTCTATTTTTTTTCAAATGCATGATAATTTGATAAATTTGAGCTGAGCTTTTAGACTATTCAGAAGGCCATTTTTGCTAAGACGACATGAAGCAGAGGAGAGTG
The DNA here is from genome assembly GCA_028533885.1 of Nasua narica. Taxonomy (NCBI): domain Eukaryota; kingdom Metazoa; phylum Chordata; class Mammalia; order Carnivora; family Procyonidae; genus Nasua; species Nasua narica. Next base: position 557,228 of record CM052812.1, read on the forward strand.
AGCTAGAGTAAGGGAAGTGGCCAGTTCATCCTTTTTCCTTTTGCTGGAGCTGCAGATGCCTCTCAGCTGCTGGATGGCTGAACGTGGACATCCCCTCCAGACCATGCTTGCTGGGAGGAAGATTAGCGCTTCCCTCTCTGTGGCTCCCCACTCAGTAGAAACAGCATCTCCGTCTCCAAGTCTCTTAATTAGCCAGGTGACACGTGAGGCTCCTTGGAAAAACAAAACAAGGCAGAAAACAAACAAAAAGCTGAGAGGGGTTTTTTTTTCCCCTAAAAAAAAAAAAAAAAAACAAAAAAAAAACCAGGGGGGAGAAAGCATTAAGCTTGAGTGTTGATCTTGGGTATTCCTCCTCAGAGCTCAGGTCCAGATATGTTGGGGTGAAGGACAGAACATTCTCAGACTCCTTATTCCCTGGTTTGCTGGGCCTGCAGGAATAAGTGGCTGTGATCCTCCACTGTGGTTTCTACTGAGGGACACACTATCTGTGCGTATGAACCAGTGACTGTGGGCATGAAACCCAAGTGCTCAGGTAGTACAAAATACCTAAAATACAGCCCAATCGCTATTGGCCACCACCTAAGTTTCATGTAAAATTGATGAAAACATGGTAACAGATGAAAGCCGAATATGTCAGCAAAACATTGGTCCTCATTGAAATTCTTTAGGAAAAGGGGGAGATAGTCACTTATTGACCACTTCTCCTTTTTATGGGAGCTTCAAAATGACCATTGAGGAATATGGACCAGGCTGGACTCCGTTAGGAGTTAGGGAAGATGTCCCACAGGGTTCCCTCTGCTACGGCTCAGGAACTGTGCTAGACTGAGGCCAGTTAACTCACTAGCTACAAGTTTGTCTTTCTAAGGGACACACAGAGCCGCAGCCACAGCAGCCCTGCTGACCTAGAGACAAACAGGGGCTTAGCAGGGGCCAGTCAAATGGCATCTCTTTGTGCCGCAAATTTGACCAATACAGTAGGACCAGTGAAGCTCAGAGCCTTCTCCCGGGCTTGGAAGCTACTCCTAAACATCACAATCTGAGTCTCTAATGACTGAGATCTGTGATAGTACCAGCAATGTATGTTCTCACCTCCACACTCCGCAGGAAGGGAAGGGAAAGCACATCAGCTCCATCAAGGAATTCATGTTTTCTTAAAGAAAGGACAGGCTATCAGGTAGTATGCCACACAGAGCCATTTCCCAAAAAGGGTGATAGAATGAAAACTCCCCCTCATAGAGAACCTGTGTGCAACAGACCCAGCCGTGATGTGCATCACAGAATACGGAAGTTCAAAACCTTTGAGAGAAGTTCACCCGAGTGTTCCAGGATAAGACTGCAGAAGCTGTTCTAAGTGTAAATTCCACCCATGGTGGACTCTTGTATCCTGCCCTCCTCTGTCCTGTGCCCAGTTTAGGAGTTCTGATCGTTCTCTGCCAACATCATCCTATGGTAAATTGGTCCCAAAGTCAGTTGACATTCACTCAACCTCCCAGGTTCGACATTCTGCAGAGATCCCCATGGCATGTGGTCCTTCTCGATGCATCAATTATTAAACCTAACATTGTTGCCTACATATGCATTCCCAGTGGTCTTTGGATGATGGCATCCACAAAATAAAGCAGCATTTTATCTGTGACAGTTTGTGGTTTGGGCTTTTTAAAGCATAGCCCAATGGGTCTACCCCTTATATCAGTGACTTCCATAAGGTCGGAATAGCCTTGGACTTTATAACCTTTATTTTCCCATAGATGAGATTCATGACAATATTAGCACTATTTTAAACAATTACTTCCCAATCTGTATCCTTGAAAAGGTTGATAGTTACTTACCAGTAAATTGGATCTGAGAAGTTCTACATGATATATTTCATTCACAGAGAGTCATAAAGTATGCTAACATACAAAAAGTCCTGAGAATTCCTGCATACATTTAAACTTAATTTTTACCTTGACCCCCAATTTTTTCACCAATATAGCTCTTTTTTAGAAAACATCTACAGAGTTCTCTTTTCCATGCAAATTAGCATCTACCAACTTCTATTCCATGCAATTCACTGTGATATTTCGCTACCATTCATTCACACCCCTAACCATGCCCCATCTGGTTTTACCTGGGAGTTCTATTGAGGTGAGTGATTGAGCACACAGTCAAACATACTTTGGAAGATTATAAGTAAATGTGCTTTAACGGCAAGTGTGTGATGATCCACATGTTTATGGAACATAATTCATGCAAGTAAAGTTGGAGAATTACAGACCAAAAATACTGATGTAAATATATATCTCTACACACTGTAGAATTAATTAATATGCCTGCTAGAAACTATATTGACAATGATAGTGCTAAACTAATAGCCATCGACAATTAAATATAAAAACAAGAACTGTCAAAACCACAAAAATCTTAAGAAAGTACTCGACATGTATTGACATGTATTCCTAAAATTTTTAGGAATTACCCAGATCATGTGCTGGAAGGAACTTCTCTATGTTGTTAAAGTTTCCAAGATTTGATGGCAGATTTTTTTTTAAAGATTTTATTTATTTATTTGACAGAGAGAGATAGATCACAAGTAGGTAGAGAGGCAGGCAGTGAGAGAGGGAGAAGCAGGCTCCCCACTGGGCAGGGAGCCCAATGCGGGGCTCGATCCCAGGACCCTGAGATCATGACCTGAGCCGAAGGCAGAGGCTTTAACTCACTGAGCCACCCAGGTGCCCCGATTTGATGGCAGATTAATGAGCTAAGTTCTTCAGTAAACTCTCGCAATGTGCAGCTTTCTGTGCAGTGAGTGAACTCGTATATCACCTGACTCTCTTCACCAGAATGAATCTATAGCTCTCCGGATTTGAAAATAAAATAAATAGAACTGAATCCTGGAGGTTTCGTGGGGACTTACGGCCTCTGCAGGCACCAAGTCACAACCAGTGGTGGACAGACTTGCCACGTCTGTGCTTCACCAGCCCCTGCCCCTGGGCACAGAGTGCTGGGTTGTTGGAGGACAGTTTGACACGAAGATGACACTGGCTTGGCCTCCAAGTTGGCTTTTGTGAACTTAGAGAGTTGTCCAAGGACAACTAAAAAAAAAAAAAAAACAGGAATGGAATGATGATTTTTTGAAGTGGGTTTTCATGGAACATGACAAAGGCCAGATCGGGCCACAACCCCTTCAGACCCTACTCTGACTAAATTGGAGAGCCGTGTCTCCAGGACTGTTCAGAAGTTTTTCAGGCTCCTAAAATGGTTTTACACCTGAGCCAGGCATCCAAGTGCCTGCAGCTTAGTACTGTCTTCACAGCAGGGATCTGCAGGCTCTGAGCCACGTGCCCATTTCCTGGAGTTCTCAGACCATGGCTCTTCCTCTGACTTAGACCCAAACCCACTGATTAGTAGCTCTGGCTTCGCTTCACCCTCAGAAATTCCATAATCTGTGTGGTAGGTGCAAAGTAGACAGATCTTTAAATCTCAGGATTTTGGAAAAATTGGAAAAAGACTCACTGATTATTTATTTGCTTCTGGATGCTGACATTTAATTTGGATATTGGGGAGGATTTCCTGGTTTGGAAGTGTTTGCACCAAAGAGATTTTTATTATTTAATTTTTATTCTTTTTTCTTTTGGAAAAAAAAATGGCTTCATCCTTGTGGTCTACTTAATGCCTTGGGTATCAATGGGTTGTTAAGATATGGCCAGTCATTGGACCATGGAGATAGAGGTAGCATACATCCGACCAGACAAAAGGGATTTCTTTTTTTTTTTTTTTAAGATTTTATTTAATTATTTGACGGAAAGAGAGAAGGATCGAGCACAAGCAGGGGGAGCAGCAGTGGGAAGGAGAGGGAGAAGCAGGCTCCCCACTGAACCCAATGCAGAACTTGATCCCAGGACTCTGGGATCATGACCTGAGTCAAAGGCAGATGCTTCACCAACGGAGCCCCCCAGGCGTCCCCAAAGGGATTTCTTCAAGAAGCGTCTGCACCATACTGTAGCTGGCCTAGCCAACTGTGATCATACAGAGACTTGCTTTCTGATTGTATTTTCTCAAGTGGCATATTTATAAGTATGTGCATATATGCAGCCACATTGTCTGGCTCATAGCTTAGTCCTGCTCTTACTAAGTGGGGTACCTTAGAGGCAAGTAAGCAAACCTCCCTGTGCTTCCTCAATAATTTGGGGTTAAAGCATACTGTTCTTATACCATGGGAGACTAATGATACCAGCATTGCAGAACTAATCATGCTTAGATATAGATATAGATATAGATATAGATATAGATATGTGATAGCTTAAAGCAGTACCAGGCATATAGTAGGCGCTTAACAAAATGAAGCTCACCATGATCCTCGCTTTGAACAAAGGTGGAATCCTGGAGCACACGTTCTGATTAAAATTCTCCTGGGAGCCAGAGCTACACCAGCACTGTCTTCCTGACCAGGCTGATAAATTCTTGGTGTTCAGGATTAAAGCGTGTCACCGTCTGGCCTCGCCTTGGATACCAGGGTGTGATTTGCAGATACAATGTATTTTGCAGTTTGGAGAATGGAAACCACCACTGGAGAGCCCATTCTAGAAATCACAGAAGCTCCTGCTACAGAGGACTTTACACAGAGGGTTATTTAGAGGCAGCACATGACCGATAATTTCCGCTAGGGAGATTTCGGCAAGGAATAGTTCACGTTTTTTAGAAGGACAGATTGCCCAGCCAGGTGAATCATTTCCTTTCCAGTAAGTCAATAGTATCCTTTTGGAAAATGTCGACGTGCCATCTATCCCTTTTAAATGATCATGTTTTGAGAGCCCCAGAGGCTGGCATTGTGTTTCAGTCATCACTTTATCCCCATTGCCAAGTGCATTTCCTGGCACCAAGGAAATGTATTTTGAGTAAATGAATGTGTTTGTGCTTTGTTTGCCTTGAGGGGGGCTTTGGATACTAGCCTCCTGGATGTGCGTTCGGGAGGATTGCTGCAAATTCCCTGGCACTGGAGACTTCTGTGATGTAGAAAGAGAACTTCTGGCCTATGAACAAAGCCCAGGGATCTACAGGACTAGCTATAATTGCCTCCAAAGCGTGCGGGTGATGTAACAAATGTTGTACCCGGATGCTCATTGATGTGCCGCGGGACAAACTTCTGAGCAGAAGGGGCCAACGTGCGTGTGTTTACATTGATTCGTGGTGTCTGTGAAATGCCTTGTTTGACCTCACAGTAACTGATCTCCACAGAAAAACTAAGATCATTAGAAGAACTTCCTAGACCTTTTTTTTTTTTTTTCTTGAGGAGAGGCTTGGCAATTTAGAAATGTGAAGGGAAGGGGACAGATGGTCTCTGTTGGGGAAATTTCAAAGGAGTTAAGATAGAAATCAGTGAACAGGGCAAAATAATGAGATGGGGCAATGTGTGTTCAGCCCCTTGTCTGTATCCCCTCCCTGTTTCCTCCCAGACCCAGTGATGCCCTTTCAGGCCCCTGGGGGGGGGGGGACCCCTCGGGGGGCCTCAGACACCCAGGGGTCTCAGACACTTCCCTGTATTTCTCTGTTAAAGCTCATTCAGGGGAAATAATCTCCTTCCTCTCCAAGAACATTTTCATGTTAATGGGAGAGAAACTAAAGACCTGTGAAGGAAACTGTTGCCCCATGTGGTGTCTGAGACCACAAGGGCCTGGGTGGGAGGGACTAAATGGGGTCCAGGAAGAGACCCAGACAACTTAGTCAGTTTAATAGTATGAAGCTGAAAAAAATGATTCCATGATGAGCTCATTGGCTCCCTCAGGCTGGGGCTCCCACGTCTTCCTCTCTGGCCAATGGCACCGGGGGGTGTCACCCTGCATGAAGGACTTGATGCTTACATTGTGCTCATTTCTCTCATGAATTAATCCATTGCACTTTTGCAGTTTTTGAGGACAGGGGCTGTATCATTGCCACTTGTGTGTCCCCAGGGATGAAACAGACTGTCCGATAGGTTGCTCAGTAGATATTTGAACAAGTGAATGGGTCAGCCCCTCCCATGAGCAAGGTGCTCACATGGCGAATAGATGATAAAAATAGCTAATGCTCCTTCTGAGTGCGTATAACGGTGTCTTTGCAGAAGCATGACACATCAAGGGATAAACTTACAAAGCAATTTATTTTTATCTCCTAGACTTTGAAAATTCTCTCTGTTGGACTATTTCTTCCTCTGGTCCATTAAATTCTGGTCACTTGAAAATAAGATTTTCCAGTCAGTCAATAAAATGTTCATGCTTTTGTCATAGTCAAACTTTGAACTTTTTTCCCTTTAACATGGGGGCTTCTTGTCTGGCCTGCTAGAGGGGTGAGAGTCAGGGTGCATGAGGAACTGGGGTGTCCCTGAAGGCTGGTGTGTGCAGTGAGGGGTGTCTCAGTAAGGGTTTGGCATTTTGGAAGCGATGGTAGGGTCTCAAAAATTAGTCCCAATTCTGTGCATTTGAAAAATACCTTCTATTTTCTTTTCAGGCTAAGAAAAGGACACGTTCACTGTTAATTTAATTACTGGGTGACTGATTACCAGTAAGCCTTCAATTTGCCCTCTTTAGACCGCAGTGTGGCTTTTTATCATCATCGTTGCTATGCTTTCTGTTGTTATTTGATGCTGGTTTCCTCTGGGTCTTCAGAGTGTCAAGAATTGCTGGTGACAGGGGCATGAGTCCCTTTGGGAAGAGCTGAAACTCTGTAGAGTTAGCGCTGAGGGGTCAGCAGGCTCTTGGAGGCCTTTTGCCTCCTTTCTTCCCTCTCCCCTCCTTCCTCCCCTCCTTCTTGCCTTTCCTTCTTCCTTCTTTCTTTTCCTTTCTGAATTTAAAGTGTGAAATCGAAATCAAGAACTTTGAGAGTGTAAGAAGGTGAATGAGTGATCGGAGACACTTTTATGAAGATCCCTCTCACTGTTGTAGGAATAATTGGTTGGGACAGCATGAAAGATCTAAGAAGGTATGAGGACTAGGTCATTGCAGGGGTCAGGGAGGGCATGGTGAGCAGCTCTGGTCCTTTCCATTTTATAGTTGAGGAGTAAGAAACACAGTGAGCTCCCAGGTCTTAGTGTCCAAAGACCACCCTCTCCTGGAGGATGCAAGTCTCCTTGGAGAACTGACTCCGGGGATGAACATGGACAGTGCAAGGTGAACCTGGAACATCCTGCTCAAAAATACGATGAGAACAGAGCAGAAAGACTGAGAGAATCCATTCTGAAATGGCTCACACCGGCCCAATCGGGCACAATTTGAGCAATAGAACCAGTGGTGACGATATCACAGGGCCACACGCTGTAGAGGGGAGCCCGTGAGTCCATGGGCTCATCGTCAAAGAATTAATACACAAATACCAGAAAAGGAAATCTCCTCCGAGTAGAATGCCAGCAAATAAGCAGCGCATTCCATGTGTTCAATGATGGCAAACCCGTCCTGTGTTATCAGTGGGGAACTCAGTGGAGCAGGGCTCTCCCAGAATTCATCCCTCACTCTTGCCTTTCCTGTAACAAGGAATGTTACAGGAAATTTGCAGAACAATACATTTATAGCCTTTCTTTCTCTATTTCCTCTCGACGTAGAGCGTGAAACAAATGGAGAGAGAAGGGGAAGAGAGAGAATGAGACACAGAGGGAGAGAAGGAAGGAGAAAGAGAAAGAGGGACAGAGACAGAGACAGAAAGACAGAGAGATCTGTTCTGTGCAAAGTAATCTCCCCACACGTTAATCCACAAAGTTTTCTGATAAATGGCAATAAATTACAATAATGATGTCATCTATTTGGATCAGTCCCTTTATACCCTTGTTTCCCTTTCTAAATGAGTTAATTATAAAAATAAAATAGCTTCTAACTGAGCAGGAATCAGGCTTCCAACATCGAATTTATTGGCAAAAATCGGTAATGATAATCTAATTTTACTTGATGTACTTTTGTGCTTTTAATGACCATCAGAAATAATGTGTCAAGTCAGAGCTCAAGCTGATGAGGCAAATATTTTGTAATAAGTTTTTATTATTACAAAGTATTTTGTCTTATAGTATCGCTTGTTTATTTCATTACATATTGGTATATATATAAAATTAATTTTCTTCTTAGCAATTTCTCAAAAAAAATTACTGTGCTGTCCTGTACAAATTCCTAATGAGTCATTGACTGCAATATTCTAGTAATTAACTTACAAAATGTTTATTTTCAAAGACTTCCCTACTTACCAAGTAATAGCATATATGTTCTACCCGAGCAGACGGAGGTGGTAATCATGATAAATTGACAACCAAAACCATCCCTTCTAATTTAGTGTTTCCCTTCCCTGAGTACCTTAGTTGCATCAGAAGTAGTCGTTTACTGGAAGCACATTAGTAAAGCGTGTCCTTGACAACTGCACTCAAATTTTAGTTGAATTTGTGGGTTTCCATGAGTGAAGTTGCTGCCAAACCACACGCGCACCCCAGTGACTCTTCCTTTGTCCACTAACAAACCTTTCCCGTATTTTCACATTAAGGGAACATGATTTGCAGAGTTATTCCAAACTGATTAGAGTCCTTGTCGTACCACTGAATCCTTTTCTAGTTGTAGAAGCTGTTCTAAGGCCCCCCTCCCGAGGAAGGTATTTGAGGGGGGCTTTAAGTCTTATGTCTATCTATATATATATGCGTGGATTGCATTCCATTCATTCTTTTCTGTGTTCCTCAGTCAATACAGCTAACAAAATAAACAAGCTGTGGGGATCAAGATTTATAGGAATAACGTACTTATTAATAATTTAGCTGCTTGTTACTGTATTAAAATGCATTTTCTACCTCAGGGGCAAATCTTTATTGCAAGGAAGATGGAATATTTTTGAAAGTACAGAAAAATCGTGCCATAATAGCAGTTTTCAAAAATGTTAGAGTAGATTATTTACATGAAAAAATGGTTGCAATGCAGATTTAAGAGGCAGAGATTCGATAGATGTGGGACCTGAATTCTGTGAGTGTGTATAAAATAAATGGGTCCCACTAAGTGTTCTCCAGGCCTGTGTAAACTCAAACATTCTATGAATGTTGGCACTTCTAGTTTTTAAACTTATGGGTCTTGTAAATTTTCTAAGAATTTTGCTTGTGCCTGGGAACAATGATTTATTTAATGATAGTAATTTGATAAAATCAATTCAAAATAGCAAAACATTATGGCTATCAAACCTAGTATGAGCAAGGAGTAATAAAAAATATCCTTATGAATGAGGTCGATGTATTTTTTGACCCTGGACCGTATCTTAGGCGCAGAGGGAAGCCTCCTTCTGATCCTGTTTTCTGAGGACGTGGGCCATGTGGCACACTTGGACTCCTCCGTCTGTGAGCCAGGGACAACTCCTCTCATATTTGTGACTGAAACATGAGTCACTCCCCCAAGCACTAGGGATACACCTAAAAAACATTCACTTGATTGAAAGTAAAAAGAAATCTATGTCTTCAGAAATGGTTTGTTCCCTTGGGTTGCTTACTGTTTAATCTCTCAGATGTGCTCTGATCAGGTGTGTTTTTAGATGTGTTTCATCCACTTGCCAGGGTGGGGGGAGATGGGAGGGAGGGGTCGGGGATTCGGACATTTGCCACCGTCATCCAGTCCTGTGCTGTTCAATAGTGAACCAGAAAATTCAGGGTAAGGGTCAGGCTGGTGATGGCCCCACACCAAAACAGAGCCTAGAAACACCACACCGCCCACCATGCCTGGGGCTCCGTTCTCAGTGAGGTGCATCTGGAGGGGTGATGGGGAGGAAGAAAGGAGGCTGCAGAGTCCACCCCCAGGGCCAGCCCCTCAAGCAGGGATCTCTCAGCCCTCCTTTCCCTCCCCACTCTTCTTTTTGCAAGACCCTGCCCCGCAGTTCATCTGGAACCTGGCTCCGTCTGTGTAATAAAACATCAGTATATCTGCAGTCAGGTTTTCTTTTCACATGGTAACTGATCTTTGAGTCTTTAAAAACCCATAGATGCAAGATGCGTGGAGTAGGGAAAACTGATCATGAATGCGGAAACACATAGAAAGAAGCTTTCTTCCCTCATTTTTATATTTTTGTACATAGGTGGTACAAAGTGGGGTGGGGAACTGTGAGAATTTGTTCTATCCCACAGAGGTGAAGAATGGGAAGGGAGGAAAGAAACACTGATCAGGAGCAGGAATTTGCACAAAATCATATTTAATTTGTGACGATGTGGGAAGAGGCCCCAACTCCAGCTGCTCCTTGCTTCATACCTTGGGAGCACCTGCCTCTGGCGTTTGGCCGCGGGCTGTGAACCGGTCTGCGTCTCACGAAGCACCTCTGCTGGGACGCCCCGCATGTGGAGTCGGGAGGTCACAGCAGAAGCTAGGACGGCAGCAGTAGCCCATCTTGCCGTGGTCATGAAAAAACTAAAGGGACGTTCCAGTTCCAGTAGAATTGTGAAAAGGCCAAGTTCACTTGTGGTCAATAATTTACCTCCAGGAAACAACTGGCAACTGTCCTGATACTTAGATGATAGCTTATAAAATGCTCAGGAGAATGAAACACACACACACACACACACACACACACACACACACCATTAAAGGAAAATACACTTTTCTTCAAGGGTATATTCTATTCTTGTTACCAAAGCCTAAATTTAATATTTAACACCCCATCATTGGAGTTGATGTGTATTGAAAAAGGAAACGTAGCAAGTTCTATTTCTCTAAAAAAAGAATTGCCCACAACGACTGCTATCTACATGCACTTGGGACGATATATATTTTGTCTTGTCATTCAAGCAGATTTAAAGATGTACTCTTCTTCATTCACACAGAAAGCCTGGTTAAGGGCATAGGTTTGAAGTGAGATAAGCTGGAGTCAGATCTACGGTTGGCTACTTATGTGAATTCAGGCCAGTCACTCAACTCCTTAGGGCTACATTTGCAAATTTGGATTTCATTCCTGCTTATTGATGGGAATGAGGGTACCCATCTCAGGTGTTTAAGAATTAAATGGTGTACCAGATGCCTGGGTGGCTCAGTCAGTTAAGTGCCCAGTTCTTGGTTTTGGCTCAGATCATGATCTTAGGGTTGTAGGATCAAGCCCTGCATCGGGCTTCTTGCTCAGTGGGGAGTTTCTGTCTCCCAATCCTTCTGCCCCTCCCACTCACGCTCTCTCTCTCTCTCAAATAAATAAATCTTTTTATTTTTATTTATTTAATTAATTTATTTATAAAGACTTTATTTATTTATTTGACAGAGACATAGCAAGAGAGGGAACATAAGCGGGAGGAGTGGGAGAGGGAGAAGCAGCCTCTCTCCTGAGCAGGGAGCCCGATGCGGGGCTTGATCCCAGGACCGTGGGATTGTGACCTGAGCGGCAGGCAGGTGCTTAACAACTGAGCCTCCCAAGCACCCCACAAATCTTTTTAAAACATAAATTAAATGACATAGTAAGTCTAATTAAAGTTAGCTGTCATCATGATTCATTTGGCCCACCAACCATGAAGTGTTGGAGTGAGATTCAAATTCAGGCAACCTACTTCAAGACCCTGACCTCAGAACCACCATGTTATGCTGTGTGTCAGACATGAGGGACTTCAGAAGCAGGACAATGGCCAGGTTGAGAGAGGAAGGTGATGTTGTTCAACGAGGTGGCAAAGAGCATCTCAGAGACAGCAGCATTTAGCTTTTTAAATGTTTGTTAAAACATGAAAAGTTTACTTCTAAAGAGTGGGAGTCAGCCTCCAGGTAGGCCAGCTGGCCAGGTTAAAAATACAAGTATTTCAGGAAAAAATGGAATTGTCACCAAATTATCTGTTCCTCTTGGGAAACAGTGACTGCACATGAGGATCATAGTCACAGGGTCATTTCAAAGATGTCTGCACAGCAGCAAAGCCAGAATCAGGGCTTGTTTCAGTGGGAGTCCCGGTTGATGGAATATCATTAAGATTTTGCTGCTTTGGAACCAAAAATAGTTAGGGTGACCCTGTTTCTGTTGATATTGTTGGCATTGTCATTGCTGTTTTTGATCACTTCTTTGTGTTTTGTTTTATCTCAGGATGAATTTTCTTTCTTTTGTATTTGTTTGTGTATTTATTTATTTATCACTGGTAGACGACATACTTAGTGATAGTATAAGGAACCCAAATTATGGGTCTTTCTTTTCTCTGGTCAATTCTCTGGTGCCTTGGAATCAGAAAGTATGGGAGATTTTGTGTGGTTTTAAGTTCAGTTTTTAGCACTCAGTGTGTCATATAACTCTGCAGGAGTCTGGTACTTATTTATGCAGTTGCCTATTATTTAGTAAAACAGGACATGGTTTACAAATGTTCGTTGTAAAGAACATTCCTATTCTGTGTCATGGGTGGCTGTTAGTGGGATTTGTGTTTATGACAGATCATCTTATTTTGATGGGTACATTTAGCTGTTTATCCCAAGACCACATTAATAAGACAGTTGGTTCAATGTAATGGCCTCCAAGTGAGTTCCCTCCTTTACCTGTCCTCTTTGCAGCTGGGACTGTGACTCTCCAAAATTCCTTTCTTTATCCTGTTGCCATCACAAGAAGTGGGCCTAAGAAGCAGTCTCTGATTTGGGAGTGTCCCTGCTGAGCATGTTTTGTTCATAGTTATATGTCAATTCCAAATCAGGGCCAACCTCAACACAAAATTGAAAAAGCTGCTTACAGCTAAGAAACATGCAGTAATTGCTGTTGGTTGTATTTGATGCCCAAAGCTATTAATTATTAGAAGAAAACAATGTGGTTTTATGGGAGCAATGTTTTTACAATACTAACATTCTCGTCTCAGAGCAATAAATAACATTTCTTCGGGCATATTCGTGAGTAGAGGCTTCAGACCAGTGTAATAACAGACTACATATGGGATATTCCAGGAAATTCACTCTTGTCATAGAGGAAGAACGAGGGATGACTTGTTTTTTAAAAGAGATACATTGCATTCTTTTCCTATAAAGGATATTGGAGACAGTTCTGCCCTGAAATGATGCCTCTTGCATAAGAAGATCTCCTGCAGGAAACTGTTGCTCTCATCTCTCCTTGCCATGATAGTCTCTCCTCACAAATAACCTATCTGGTCCGTCTCATAGTTGGACTAAATGACTAAGAGACACAAGTGCAGCAAAACCAGTACAAATTGGGCCTCACCAGTAAGCTTTTACATCCACTTCATCCCAAATAAGACCGAGAACATTACAGACTGGGTTTCTCATTCTGTTCTCATTTTCCTCTCAACATAGTGCACAGACACTATGGAAAAGACAAATGAGAAAAAGAAGATTAACCTCTACAACAATAAAACTCTTTCTACTGGTTCCTGAAAATACAGGGACAAGGGGTTTATAGTGGGGAAATGTAAACAAGTGACAGCTGACCAGAACCCCAATATTATTGTCCCCTGCAGCAGAGTCTGTGCCCCAATTACCAGGCAAGCGTTATGTCAGAAACCTGCACAGCGTGAATGAGCCGCTGTGACCGTCTCGGTACTGAGAAAGACAAAATGCACTGGACAATTAAGGCGATGATTTTATTCAGTCTATTGCAGTAGAGAGAATGTTTGTTAATGAGAAAGACCTCAAAGAAGAGGAGAGGAGGTTTTGTAGAGGTAGATAACCAAGTGAATAATCATGAGCCTTATGGGAGTCCTGAGGATGGTGGAAATGGCATTTTCTTGATGTGTACAGGAGCAGGGTGGCCCCTGGGGGGTGGCTGTTCCACAGAGCACCAAAAATTGGGGGAACTTCGGAAGACAAAAGGGTGAGGGGATTTCATAACTCTCACTGCTGTGTGGAAGCATGGGACTCAGGTAAAGTTCAACATTATCAAGACCAAACATTCTTCACATTAAGGATACCCAGCATGAAGGACATTAAAATGGGGATGTTTCCCTACTGAACAAACCATTTTAAAAAGCCTAATGGAAGTATAATTATTGCCATGCAACAAAATGCTTATATTTAAACTTACAATTTCATTACTTCAGCATGTGAAGCCATCACTGAATTCAGAATAGTGAACATATCCATCACCGCCAAGACTTTCCTTGAGCCACGGTTTTATAGTTCCTCTCTCCCACCCATATTTACGGTATGCCAGTGAAATTTCAGTTATTTGTCATACTCCTATATGTACTGAGCCTGAAAGGACTCACATCACTTATAAATCTTTCCTAATTTTCTGCATTCAAACTTCCTATCAGCGGAATGCAAGGATTAATGTCTTCACTCAGGAGACAGAGCTACCTGTGGATACCAGGTCTCTCACTTATAACCCAAGCCTTTGTGAAATGAGGACGTAACAGAACTGGAGCTGTACGGTTGCAAGAGGATTAAGCAATATATTAGGTGTAAGTTCTAAACTCGTGTCTGGTACAGAGTAGTCACTGATGGAATATGTGTGATACCTCTTCTCTCCTGGATCATACACAGCCCCAGTCCGTCCCTCTGAGTCAGGAGAGCAGCAGGTGCTTAGGAAAATTTCACTAATTCAGATTAATGGCTAATGCTTAAACCGAGTTAATGAAAAGACCAATTTGTGGATTATTTTAAAAGAAGTATACATCAGTAATGTTTAAATTCATGCATTATCTGGAGCTCTGCTAACAATATATTTCATGGAGTGCTTAGTTCTAAAAGTATATAAGTATAGTTGTTAATTAGCATATGAAAGCACCAGTTAAATGGTCAGACTTACTGCCTATTGGGGACCCTGAATAGAGCAACTGCCCTGGAAGAGAGAATCCGTTACTTTAAGAAAGAAAAAAAAAAGATCTCAACCTGTGGCTCAGAAAAGCAAGAGAAAAATGTGTGCGAGTATGGCTGTCAGTTACTATTACTTGCATGATGATGCAATCTCTCAGCCAAGAAACTCCCAAACTGATTTCTGACTCATGAAATACACGGATTTCAAGAAGATAAAAGCCAAAATGGTTCTGTAGCAACACTTCTCGCTGTTTGCGTATTTCATTCTCATATTAAATGTAAATTATGCCATCTCATTCTGTTAATATTTTTCACCATTATTTTTGTATTTCATATCTTTGTTTCTTTCTTTACCCAGGGTAAAGATGCCTTAACAAAATATGTAAAGGACAAAAAACATAGCAAACCATAGACAGTTTCCACTGAATATAAGTTCTTTTTTTTTAAGATTTTTTTTTTTATTTATTTGACAGATAGAGAGATCACAAGCAGGCAGAGAAAGGAAGGGAAGCAGGCTCCCTGCTGAGCAGAGAGCCCAATGCAGGGGTCGATCCCAGGACCCTGAGATCATGACCCAAGCCAAAGGCAGAGGCTTTAATCCACTGAGCCACCCAGGCGCCCCTGAATATAAGTTCTTAACCTCAGTCTTCATCTTCTCTTTTCTCTCCTTTCTCTCTCTTTTTCATACACACACACACACACATTCATACATGTGTACATGCGTGCATACACACATACAAACATCCACCACAAAGCCATTCAGTGAAATGATCCTCTATGAAGGAAATTTGCAAATAGTACAATCAGAAGATTAACAGTCACAAAAACTAGAAAAAATAGCAGGAAAATGCCAAAGAATAAGTAGATTTAAAATAAAGGGAGGGGCACCTGGGTGGCTCAATCATTAAGCAGCTGCCTTTACCCGAAGTCATGATCCCAGAGTCCTGGGATCGAACCCTGCATTGGGCTCCCTGCTTAGTGGGAAACCTGCTTCTCCCTCTCCCCCTGCTTTATTGCCTCTCTTGCTGTCTCATTTTCTGTCAAATAAATAAATAAAATATTTTTAAAAAAATTAAAGGGAGAAAAAACGGGCTAACAAATATCATCTACCAGAAAACCAGCTTAAATATAAAAGCAAAAGATGGAGAAAGATATACTATGTTTTCACGTAATCAAAGGAAACCTGGAGTAGCTATATTAATTTCAGAAAAACAAACTTTCGAACAAGGAACATTTAAAAAAATGCAAAGAGGCACTGCATAATGATAAAAGGATCTATTCTCCACGATAATGCAATAGTTCTTAACATGTACACAGGTAACAAGATCATGCAAATCCATAAAGGAAAACTGTTAAGAATTGAAAAGAAAAAAAAGATAAATTCATTATTATATTTGGACATTTGAGCACCTTCTTTCAGTAGTTTATAGACCAACCAGTCTGAAAATCAATAAGAATAAAGTTGACCTTGAGTAGCATTACCAGTTGACTTAATCTAATTGACAATTATAGAATAGTTCATTTAACAACATCAGTATTAACATTCCTATCAAGCTCACATAGAACTTGGCAAAGATAAACACATAATGATAAAAGGATCTATTCCTTTTACACATTAATATCTATCCCTATTACACATTAATAAATTTATTAATTTATTATAATCTATCCCTAAATACACATTAATAAATTTAAAAACATATAACTCATTCAAATTATGTTTTCAGGTTATAATAAAGTTGGACTACAAATCAACAATAGAAAGAGTGCTGGAAAATACCCAAATATTGGTAGTTTAAATAGAATAATTCTCCATAACACATGTGTCAAAGGAGAAGTCTCAAGCGATAAAGGATTTTTTTGAACTAAATGAAAATAAAAATACAATTTACCAAAATTTATAGAATGCAGTGAAACCCATGTTCAGAGGAAAATTTATAGTTTTAAATGTATATATGGTAAAAGATGAAAAGTATAAAATCAACAGACTGAGATGCCACTTAGGAAGAAAGAAGAGCAATTTAAGCATAAACCCAACATAAGAAAAAGAAAGAGAGAATTTTAATGAAATTTAAAACAGCAAAACAGTAGAGAAAATCAACAAAACCGAAAACTGCATCTTTGAAAATGTAAATAAAACTAATTAATCTCTAGCCAGACTGGAGAAGAACAAAGAGAGAGAAGACACATATGCCCACTACTGAAATTTGAAAGTATTCATCTGCACTTACTTCATGGGCATTAAAAAGATAATAAAGAAATATTATAAACAACTCTCTACAAACCAATTTTATAAATGAGATAGAAAGCATTAATTTCCTGAAAGAAGCAGACTAAAAAAAGTCACATAAGGAGAAGTAGATGATCTGAATAGCCTTATATCTACAAAGGAAATGTAATCAATAATTTTTTTTAAGATTTTTTTTATTTATTTGACAGAGAGAGAGAGAGATCACAAGTAGGCAGAGAGGCAGGCAGAGGGACAGAGGGAACCAGGCTCCCCACTGAGCAAAGAGCCCGATGTGGGGCTCAGTCTCAAGACCCTGAGATCATGACCTGAGCCAAAGGGAGAGGCTTTAACCCACTGAGCCACCAAGTCGCCCCTAATCAATAATTAATAACCTTAGAAAACAGAAAGCACTTGGTCCAAATGATTTCAATGGGGAATTTTACCAAACATTTAAGGAAGAAATGATACCAATTCTCCACCATCTCTTCTATAAAATAGGGGCAGAGGAAACACTTCCTAACTCATTCTATGAGGCCATAATTACAGTAATAGCAAAAGCAGAAAAAAAACATTAAAAAGGATGGAAAACTGCAGACCTATATCTCTCATGACCATAGATTCACAAATACTCAAAAAATATTAGTATTTCAAATCTCGTGTATAAAAAGAATCATATAAGTGAGATTTATTCCAGGTATATAAGACTCGTTGAACATTCAAAAACAAATCATTGAACTCTACATCAATAGACAAAAGATGAAAAATTATATAATCATGCCAATTGATTCAGAATATTCACTTCACAAAATGCAACACCCATTCATGGTAAAATCTCTCCTCAAACTGGGAATAGAGGGTAACAACCTCAACATGATGGAAGAACATCTACAGAAGACCTGCAACTAACATCATACTCGGTCATGGGCAACTGGATGCTCTCCTGCTAGACGAGAAGAGAATGCCCTCTCTCACCATCTCTCTTCAGTATTGTACTAGGCCAGCTAGTGCAATGAGAAAAGAGAATGACACAAAAAATATTCAGGTTGGGAAGCAAGAAGTGAAATTGTGTGCATAAGATAATGTTGTCTGCATAGATAATCCTAAAGAATCTGGGCAACAACAAATCTTTTAGAATTAGTAAATGAGATGAATGTGGTCATAAGATCCAAGATAAACATACACAGATCAGTTTGCTTCTTTATATTATCAACGAACATGTAAACACAAATTTAAAAATACAATACTTTATATAATTGCTGGAAAAAGGAAATACTTCCGTGTAAATTTAATCAGGTATGTATAGGACTTGTATGTAGAAAAATTCAAAATGTGAATGAAAGAAATCAAAGATGATCCAAATAAATGGATGTTTATACCACCTCCATGCTCTGAAGACTCAGTAAAGATCTTAATTTTCCCAAACTGATACACAGATTTAACAGAATTCCTATAAGTTCTTTTTTTTTGTAGATATAGACAAGATAATTCTTACATTTACTTGGAAAAACAAAGGAACTAGAGTAGCTAAACTAATTTTGAGAAGAGTAAGGTGAAAGCCATGAGTCCACTTGATTTCAAGACTTCCTTTGTATCACTGCAGTAATGAAACACGCGTGGTGTTGGCTGCGGGACAAACACCGAGATCATCTGAACGGAATAGACAGACCCACAGTAAACCCACCTGAACGTGGCCAGCTGGTTTATTTTTGGCAAAGGCGTAAAAGCAGCTAATGGAGGAAGGATCAGAGGACAGCCTTTCCAAGGAACGGTGCCGGAGCATGGGACACCCGCATGCAAACAGACAAACAAAATGACAACAAAATCCTCTGTTTTCACAAAACAGAGATGCAAAATTTGCCTCAACACATCATGTGCCTCCTTGATGCCCAGCACCTAGTTACATGCTGTGATGAGCCCTGGGTGTGATAGGCAACTGATGAATCACTGACCACTATGCTGCCAAGAACTAATGTTGTACTCTATGTTGGCTAATTGAATTGAAATTTAAACCATTGTCTCAAAAGAGATCTGAGACTTAAATGTAAAACATAAGAATACCTACAAAGCTTTTCTAAAAATACGTAGGAGAAAAATCTTCAGAACCTATTGTTTCAGTTTTTAAAACTGACAACAAAACATGACCCTTCAAAGGGAATGCTAACATATTGGATTGGATCACCATTTTTGTAATTTTGACCTCTGAAATATCCTGATCAGGATTTGTACATTGGGATGAAATGGTGCTCATCTCATTCTCTCCCAGAGATGCTTTGGGTAGAACCGGAAGCGTCCTGAAATGCCCTCATCATTCTCCTTGTCAAATGTCGAGTATTTCTCAGGCCAAGTCTTAAGCACAGAGACTGGTTTGACCCTGAGTTGTTGAGAGGGGAAGGTTGTAAGTGGAAAGGGTCAGGCCAGAGGCCAACAAGCACTTGTTCTCCCCACTGCAGTCACCCGTGAAGATTCTGGTGCTGTTCTTTCTACGTGTTGCACTTTTTAGGCAGTGGAAATGGGTGTGACTTTAGGTAAGCAATGTCCCTCTTAACCAGGCCTCAGGTTTGCACTGGCAGGATTTTTAGTTGGGAGACAATAATGATGTCCTTTTTTTTCCCTTGTTCCCCCCCATTATTCATTTTCTGCTTCCTATTTAAAGAAATCTGAGTTTATTTGATCAATAATAGCAGTTACTTGTGATCGAGGATATGCTTCATGCTAGATTCTTCATGATAAACACACTCCACCCATTCATACTAGCGTTGTGTGGGGAGCACAGCAGGATATGTAGACCTGTCCCATCACTCTGTGGAACACCTGTAACTAATGTCACATACCGTGTCAATCATACGACAATGAAGAAAAAAGACACTCTGCCCAGGATTGCTTTATATGCCCCGTGTCAGCAGGGTGGGGTGTATATGACGCCCACACCACCATAATGTTAGCGATGCAGATGCTGTGGCTGAGAGTTCTGTAACTCACCCAAATAAGGCCTTGCAGGGGCTTAAGCTTCACTGTGAGACTCCACACACTGCCCCTAATCTGAGTCTAACAGCGGGGTCCAAGGGGGGTTTCTGAGGACCTCCAGAGACATTCTGTGCAGCAGAAGGCAAGTGTCAGCTTGCCACAACCTCATGCCCATTCATTTGGTTCTTGGAAATAGTCCTGGGCAGGTAGTTCAAGGTGACTCTACCCAAAAGGGGCAAAGCAGAGACGGAGGCCAGGAGAGGAGGACCTGAGTTTATTGTGTAATTCAAGAAAGAGAACACAGTCAGTCGAGATGGATATGAGGAGCTGAATACAGAGAGATGAAGAAAATAGAACGGACGAGTCTTGTACAAATCAAAGGAGAATTATATTTAAAACATGGCCTTTTCTACCATTGATCTAAAAAGCTTATGGTTTTTCAAACAAGGAAAGCTATATTGTTTTCTCCTTATAGTAGAATGTATATATTTTCCCTTCAAAGTATAGGAGTCTACCTTTACACAGGTTATCAATCTAATTGGTCAGTTTGAAACAGACCCTCGATGCAGCACGCCTACGTCTTGAAGAATATTGACAGCACTTAAGCTGCTAGTCTCTGGGTTCTAGTATAAGTTAATATTCCTTGGATGTTCCTTTATTATTAAAAAATTCAGACCAAGAAGTGCACTTGTCAGAGCTGATTTTTATAGTCTGGACATATTAAAATGCTTTATTAAATTTAGACTTTCTGTACTTTCCAATAATGAAAAAGTCCGGTTTTCTCACCTACCTCTGCGGGTGACACTGGGGCCCCCAAACTCCAAGTCCCTAGCCCTGTCTGGAGCCCGGAGCAAGGGGAGGCCTCTTGGGGATGAGGGTAGGTTTCCTGACGTGTTCTTCGTTTGTTGAGAACAGTGCTCACTCACTCTGTTAAACACTGTTTTGTCATATCAGCCACAGGAGCAGGGGAGAATAAAGTCTAATTCTTGCAGCGATTTCGTGCAGTTGTCATTAATATCAATGAGGTAAATGTGGCTTAATGCCACCCTGGTTTCTAAATAAAGAGATGTCACATTGCACCTTGGAAAAAAGGAAGTTGTGTCTTCTTTAGCTCTGAGAGATGACAAGAGAAGGAATTGACTCTTTCCCTTGAAATGCGAGGACTATTTGCTATTCAAAGTGTGCACAGAAATGAGAGTCTCTTGTTATAAGAGGAACGTGAAGACAAAAACGAAAGTTTTCTTCTTTTCGTTTCACTGCATGATAGCAGTTGGAAATCATCACAGTGTTTATCACTGCATTTGGACAGGGTGTGCCCACTGTTTCCGATGAGGTTCTGTACAAGGAGGCAGGAGCTTTACCCTGGGCTCGCATTTCTGGGAGAACTTGAGGGACAGAAGTAAAGAAAAGAAATTCAGAAAACAGGGTGGTTTTCCCTACCAACCACGAGTGTGATCTCTTTCTTGTCTCACTTGGAGTCACCCTCTTGGCTCCACTGTAACGATGTAACGATGTATTATCACTTGACTGTTTGCCATAATTCCCTCATGCTTCCATTTCTTTATCTACAATTCTGTTCAGGAATATTGCTCATGTTTTGGAGAATAGGTTCCGAATATGCTCCAAAGGTTTTAAGAGGCTCTAGATCTAGTCTGTTTGGGACACTGAAATGTAAGTCCTTCCTTTCCCTTCCCAGGAACATGAAACCTGTAGTGTCCGTGGCGAGGCAGCACTAAGCAGGAAATTCGAGGGCGCTTCTCCTCCTCCTCTGACTGGACGCGCACGCACAATCTATCCTCTGCAAACAGGCACACAGAATTTTGTGTGTCTTTCTTAGGATCAAAACACGTTAAAGGAAAACATCTCTAACAATTAGTCTTTCAACAATGGAAGGAGCTGGAACCCGGAAGGTGGCTGGAAATACTAAACCAGGAATGACGTAGGGGATTCTGGCCCCAAGGAGGAGACTGGCTTCTCGGGTCCACATGTTTGCTGTTTGCCTGTGGCTGCTTCTGGGTAATTTTCTCCAGCCCCTTTCCTAGTTACATCCTGCTGTGGCCAATTACTAATGTTATGATAGCATTTTAATGTAATTTATATAATTCAATTTTAAACTTTATATGAAATTCTAAAATAACTTTTAGCTCATCTTTTTGGTATCTGTGAAAATACTAGTTACAAAGACAACAAACATACCCATGGCTGACTAGATGAGAAGATGGGGTGCAATGGAATTACTCATGAGCTTTCTGGGTGAAGGGAAGGGAGCCAGTACGAATGTGAAGGGTCAGAACACCATCTTTTTCTGATCTTTATGCCCCCACGGGCAGACCGAGCTCCTCAGTATTCAGAGGAGGTCCCCGGGAATCCCTGCAGCATTGCAGCTCTGATCCCACAACACGTCCCCACTAGCACACACCAGTTCTTGTTCTGATCTACATAGACAGGGAGTGCGCAAAGCTGTGTGGGGCTTCGAGTAGTCCCAGACTACAAGTCAGAAAGCCTAGATTCTGAAGCCTTTTCTGTGACTAAAAATTTGAGTCACTGTTATCAAATCACTTCACTACTTTGGTTTTTTTTAATTGCGTTATATTAGTCACCATACAGTACATCATTTGTTTTTGATGTAGTGTTCCATGATTCATTGTTTCCTGTAACACCCAGTGCTCCTTGCAATCTGTCCCCTCCTTAATACCCACCACCAGGCTCACCCATCCCCCGAGCCTCCTCCCCTCCAAAGCCCTCAGTTTGTTTCCTGGAGTCCACAGTCTCTCATAGTTCGTCGCCCACTCCGATTTCTCCCCATTCATTTTTGCCTTCTCCTAATATCCTCCATGCTATTCCTTATGTTCCACAAATAAGTGAAACCATATGATAATTGACTTTCTCTGTTTGGCTTATTTCATTTAGCATTATCTCCTCCAGTCCTATCCATGTTGATGCAAAAGTTGGGTGTTCATCCTTTACGATGACTGAGTGATATTCCATTGTGTATATGGACCACATCACCTTTATCCATTTGTCTATTGAAGGGCATCTCAGGTCTTTCCACATTTTGGCTGTTGTGGACATTGCTGCTGTGAACATTGGGGTGCATATGGCCTTTCTTTTCACTACATCTGTGTCTTTGGGTAAATACCCAGGAGTGCAACTGCTGTGTCATAGGATAGTCTTATTTTTAAGTTTTTGAGGAAACTTTACGGTGTTTTCCAAAGTGGCTGCCCCAGTTTGCATTCCTACCAACAGTGTAAGAGGGTTCCCCTTTATCTACAACTTCTCCAACATTTGTTGTCTCTTGCCTTGTCAATTTTTGCCATTCTAACTGGTGTAAGGTGGTATCTCACTGTGGTTTTAATTTAAATTTTCCTGATGGCAAATGATGAACACTTTTTCATGTGTCTGTTATCCATTTGTATGTCTTCTTTGGAGAAGTCTTGTCTTCTCATGTCTGCTCATGTCTTCTGCCCATTTCTTGAGTGGGTACTTTGTTTTTTGGGTGTTGAATTTGAGAAGTTCTTCATAGATCTTGGATATCAGCCCTTTGTCTGTAGTGTTATTTGCAAATATCTTCTTCCATTCTGTGGATTGCCTCTTTGTTTTGTTGACTGTTTCCTTTGCTGTGCAGAAACTTTTTATCTTGATGAAGTCTGTTTCACTGCAGACTAGCTTTGCGTGCTTGAGAAACTGCACATAAGTGGACTTACACACAGTGTGGTCTTTTGTGTCTGTCTTCTTTCATTCAGCATCTTTTGAGACTCATACATCCTGTTGTGTTTCTTGTTGATGAGGAAGATGACCTTGCATAATTATGCCACCAGTTGCTTCTGGTTGTCTCCATTTTGGGGCTTTCATGGATTAAGTTTTTAGGAACATTCTAGTACAAGTCATTTTGTGGACATCCGATTTCATTTTCTGTGGGTAAAAGCACGGAAGTGAAATTTCTGTATTTAGTAGGAGGTATGTCTCACATTTTAAAAAAAAAGCCAAGCTGTCTTTCCTTTTATATCCAGCAATAATACAGAGCAGTTCCAACAACTCCACTTTCTAATCAACATTTTTAATATTATTAACATATAGATATTTCTAATATTAACCAATCTAATAGGTTTGTTTCCATGTTAAATTATGATTTTCATTTTCTTCTCCCTCTTGATTAATGATGAGCAGTACCTTTTCATGTACTCATTGGTCTTCTGTTTCTGTTCCAGTTGAAATGGGTGTTGAACACGTGTATACACCTTTTTAATTGGGTTGTTTGTACTTTTGTTATTTATGGTTAAGATACCTTTATGTATTTTGGATACGAGTTATTCACTGTATTTATATCTATATAAGAATGTAGAAATCATTTGTCATGGTATATCTATCTGAGTATATATGTCAGTATATAGATACAATATGACAAATGATATCTATATAGATATGGGTATAGGAAAATATAGATATAGGTATAGAAAATGTATTTTCTCATCCTGTGGATTGCCTGTTCATTCTCATAGTGTCTTTCAATGAGTAGAAATTTTCAATTTTGATGGCTTATATCCTATGCATATATTCTATGTCTTAAAATTTTGCCTACCAACTAGCTAGAATCAGAAATGACTAGTGCTTTCATGAACTTTGTATTGTCCCCAAATGCCCAATATCCTTCTTCTTGACCCTAAAGTTAAGATACTATTTTGAATTTCGTCCTAATCATTCTCTTGATTTTCTTATTATTTTATACATATATATGTATCTTTGAATAACATTCTGTTATATTTGTGGACTTAAGTAAATTACATATTATATGTAAGCTTTCATGACTATACTCTCAACATTGTGTTTTTAGATTCATTTATGCTTGGAGTGAAGCATTCCTTCATTACTGTTTATGGGGATATGGTACTCGATTATATGTCTACACCACAGTTGATCAATTTTCTTGTCATTGGACCTTTTTGTCCCACTTTCTAATACAAAAATTGCAACTGTCAGCGTTTCTGTGCACTCCTCCTGAAATGCACATGCGAGGGTTGCTGTAGATACTGTTAGCAGCTGACTTACTGAGCCTACCTCACAGATGATCACTGACCAGCATGCTTTGCTAACTGGATCTCACTAATGGTTTCCAGCAGTCTGTGACTCCACACCCTCCCTGGCCCTTGCTGTGGTCTGCCTTTAATTCTTGCCACTTATATCTCTTCTGCCAGCACTGCTGAGGGCCTGTTGCATTTCAGGAACTCAGGATCGGCTTTACAAAAATTATCTTACTTCCCACAGCAAACCTGGAAAGCGAAGGACAATTATCCTAATTTAACCCCACAAAACCCGCAGTTTCGGAGGATTAGACATGCTCAAGATTTTCAGGGAACAATAGCAAGAGATTTCTTACTATGTCACAGGCAGTGTGCTGAACACTTTGAGCGCGAGTTCATTTTGTTCACAGGCGCCTGCTGAGACAAAATCAGGGCGTCAGCGGGCTCCAGAGTCAGTCCATTTCCTTGCCATCCCAGTCCCTGGAGCCACCTCTTCTCAGCGGGGCTTCCTTCCTGCACCTTCAAAGCAAGCAACAGTAGGCCAGCCTCTCCTCAGGCTGCCCCTGCTGCTGCATTTCCATGGGCCTTTGTGATCTCGTTGGGCCCACTCGCGTTATCCCAGGTACTCTACGTGTTTTATGCTCAGCTGGTTAGCCACTGTAATTCCACCTGCAGCTTCTTTGCCAGGTAACAGCAGACACAGGACATGGACGGTGCCTGAGAGCCTGTCACTCTGCTTATCCAGCAAGTGTCCAGAACTTAAGTCCATATTGTAGGATCCCTTGAAATCACAGGCCCTTCCTGTAGCTGGTGAACCCCACTGATATGAAGGCGTATGAGGAGAAGAGGCTGGTGGTGGGATGTGGGGGAGTTTCTTTGGGGTTTCCAGGCAGGATCTAGGCACTGAATTCCCTCATTAGCACCAACTTCTACAAACACACAAAGTCGTGGAAGAGGCAGAGTCATTTTATTTTTCCCAGATTTGTGGTGTGTCCTTTTACCTCTGACTACTTTCGGCCACATGATCTTTGTTGGCACTTCCATTCCTTCTAGAAACAAACAGCACACTGAAATGCGTGGTACGAAATGAACCAGATGAGAGCCTCATTCAGTCTCACAAATGGATCCAGCTCTGCTCCTTAGAATATTTCCCAAAGCGTGGTAAAGACCAGTGAGTAGGGATTAAAAGGGAAGGCTCCTTGGGTAAACGTTTTCCTTCAGTAATTTTGAGGAATTCTGCTTCCTTGTACTTACTCCCGTTTGCAGATTAGCACTGCACTTGAGCCCAGTGACCTTGGGAAGCCTGGCAGGAAAGCAGCCCACGTAACTTTCTGGTCTCCACAACCAATTGGATATGGAGCCTTCATTTCTAGAATCTGCCCCTTGGGTCTTGGATCACCGTTTCTAGTGCAACATTTGAGGAATCGCAAGCCAGGGAATATTATCAGGATACCAGCTATGCAATGTTTTGGTTGTGAGCTAGTATCTAGAATTGGTCCTGGGCCACTTTGGCTAGACGGGGAGATTTAAATGGAGCAGGTCTACCTTCCTTTGTAAAGCTTACACAAGTAGGAATTAGTAGAGATTAAAAAGTCTTTTGTGAAGTAACATTCTAAGTTATAAGGTCTTCTCAGTGAGATTTTCTTGCTTCAGTCAAATCTAGAGCTCAAAGGAACCTAAATATTCAGCCAGAGGTTGTAATATTTTCCATGTAAGCATCATAGTGGCTTCTATCTTTCCTCTGTTTCTCTGAAGCAAAAAAAAAAAAGTATCTTTTCTTCCTTTAGTATTTCTGGAAATGACCAAGTTAAGATATTCCATACAGTCAGTAGTCAAGAAAATTATTTTGAGGGGGTTGGTTTTGAACATAACAATTTATGTGAAGCTATAGGGCAAAGATTTTAAGACCTGCACATGCAGGATTGCCTAGGTTTTTCTCTAGTGGTTTTCCACAGAAAAAATTTATTCATTGTGGAAAATTTGGAAAATTCAGAAAAGGAAAAATGCAAAAAGAAAGAAAAAATGAATAGATGCAAATGGTATTATAACTTCAGTGCATTTCCTTCTACATTTGCAGAAGACAAAGTAAAACAAAAAAAGAAACAAAAATAAGAACAACAGTGCTATTTTTGTTACTTATTGTGGCTTTTTATTATTTCATTTGTATTATGAGTATTAATTTGTTCCTTTGCAAACATCATTTTAAGGCTAAAATATATCTTCTATTCTATTTTATGAATATACCATAATTTACTTTACCTTAATTTAAATTTCTAAATTAAAGAAAACCACATGCATTACTGGCAAGATCTCGCTGTTTGTCTTTATATCCTGAAGTATGACTGGAGGCAATATTGAAAAAATAGTAGTTTGTGAGAAGACACAGAGGTCACCTGTCCTTTTTCAGACCACACAGTCCTGTATCCAGTGGGAGGGTAATTAAGCTGCAGTTCTGTTTTGGAAAAGAATTTCTGAAGGCAATTGTCATTTGGGATCTATTTATCTGATAGGTGACTTAGCCCCCAGCAAAGGACCAGAACCGAGAAGCCCCTGTGGAAATGTGTGGCTGTCCCTTTATGCCCTCAGAAACTCTGCTGGGGGCTGGGACAGGGTGGTCCCCCACTTCTCCCAGTGTGAGAGGAAGTGGGCAAACCTGTAACCAATACCACTCTTAATTGCTGTGAAATACTCAAAGCACTTTTCTATAGACTTTTCACAAGCCTGACCAAAAACTGCAAATCATCCATTTAGTTTATAAACTAACAAAGGAAGATGGATGTCCCCATTCCTGGAGTAATCAGCACAGACTGCTAGCAGAAGGGCTGGGGAAACCACCTGATTGTGTCACAGAGCCACGAGCCACGCTGTCGTGCTGGGTTCCGATCTTGACCACCCAGCTGCTTTCCCAGGTGGGGTCATCCTGTATCACTTCCGCTGCTCAGAGGACCTGCAATCCCACAAAATGTAGTGTAGGGAGAGAGAAGAACCCAAAGAGAAATAATTCATTTATTTTTTGCAGCTATTCAACTGATTTCTCTTTTTAGAAGGAAATAAAATATTTATAATAAAGTTCCTCTTATGTACGTAAGAATCTTTCTTCCATAGAGATTTTAAAAAGAAAATTTATTCTAAATCAGAGGACTTTATTAAAATTTGAATATATTGAATTATTTCTCCATTGACCAGGATGATAAAATCATGGTTTATGAAATTCTGTGCCTGGGAGAGCAAAAAGAAAATGCTTGCTTTCAACTGCAATAAAATTCATATTTATGAATCCCAGTCTGCATGTTGAGATTTGCGTCTGTTTCTATGAAACCTATTTACATCGACTCATTCTGCACAAACTCCGTAACAAATTGGTCAAGTGTAAAATTATTTTATAAGACCTCACTCAGGCACCACATACTTGATGCCCATTTTTTCTTGGAACGAGTTCTTAAAGATTATATTCAGCCAAATTGGTCATGACGCCAAGAGATAGTTTCTTCAAATTTTCTTAATTGAGCGAGCAACTAAGTCATGCTGTGCCCATTGTGACGAGCATTGCCAGATACTTTAGAAAAGATTACTTTATTTAATCAACATAACAATGTTATGGACGGTTATAACAATAATAATAATAAAACAATAAGCTGTTATTAAGCACATACTGGATGCAAGTCGCTGTGCAACTAGGCTTTTTTCATATTATCTCATGTTAGTTAATGGGAAAACTGAGGTTCAGAAGCAGAGCTCTGATAATCTACTGACCAGGTTTAGCCTCTTACTCTGGGGACTTTTGTCTCTAAGATCAAGACACTCCAGTAAACAAGAAGGAGAGGGGAAGAAAGGTACACAAATCAGCGATAGAATTCTGACTCTTTCAAGACAAAGTTTGGAAAGGGTAAAGAGCGTCTGTCTTTTTTGACCACTTACTTTCAGGTCTTTTCTTCCCCTCTGCTCCATCCCGGCAACAGGTTTATTGTTTAACTCTCTAACACAGTGCGTCTCTGGCTCTTGATGAGCACTTTGAACAAAGGACTTTTCTGCCTTGTTCAGAAAAATGACCTCAGACATTGTCGAGGGCCCTTTGCCAGTACCACACCTCTGAGAACGAATTGGCCAAAATGCAGACTCTGGGCATGATGAGCGTGACCGTCCAAGAGTCGATGAGTAACGTCCTCTCATTTTGAGTCTATTCATATGTACTGTTCACTCCGAGGAAATTAAATGGTGTGTTCATCTGTGGTACAGCAATTAAGTGCCATCATCACTATCCAGATCATCGCTCTGTTTTCATGGCTACCACATCATCTGTCTTTACCATCACCCTCGTCATCAGCAATAATTTAAGTAACTGACTTAAGGCCACATAGCTAACAAACCAGTTCTTTCTAAAAATTTGAAACCTGGCCTGTTTAACTACAAAGACTATACTCTTCCTGTTGCC
This sequence comes from Nasua narica, assembly GCA_028533885.1. Classification (NCBI taxonomy): domain Eukaryota; kingdom Metazoa; phylum Chordata; class Mammalia; order Carnivora; family Procyonidae; genus Nasua; species Nasua narica. The sequence continues at coordinate 586,529 of CM052812.1, forward strand.
CCTTCAAGTCAAATTAGAAAAAAATTTCCCCTTTCTATTCCCCCTCTGACATGACTGCCTTTCAGGGAAGGTGCTTGACGACATCTTACCAGTAACCTCTCTTAAAGAATGCTATTACTTCCGAGCTAATCCCATCTCGGAAGCACATTGGATGGAGGATATTAGCGAGCGCAGCTCTTTGATAACAGTTTCCTTAGATCAAGACAGACTTAAGCAAACCTGAAGGAATTATTATTAGATTATTTTTCCTTTTACGTAATGCTCTTAAACGTGTAAATAAGGCTGACCTTATGAAGTATTTGGGAAGGTTATAGAGACAACCTCTTTGGTCAAGGCAAGAAAGACATATTAGTGGAAGCCCGTGCGTCTGTTCCTTGCTTGCTGAGCACTAACAAATCTTGGTTTGCTAAGTAAATACATGTGTTTTAATATGCATTTTAACTTGAAAAATGCATATTATTTGCAGGCTTTGATTTTTTTTCTAAGCATTGATGAGGTTTTAAAAAAATTTTGTAAAATAAACTTTCTTATTTTTTTTTAAATCAATTTTAGCTTAAATTGCTGGGTAGGCTAAAAAAAGAAGCCTATTATGCAGGCAGTCTTTGTAAACCTATCAAAACATGAAGTGTTATTTCTTCTTCCTTTTCTTCTTCTTCTTTTTTTTTTTTTCTGAAGTCTTATCTCTGAGGTAAATAATTACTCCAGAAAACTATTGGGTCTATAATACTGAGAAGAATCTCTGAAGGCTGCATAGTCTGGGGAGAATGCGTGAAACTAGCATTCCCTATTCTGACAGAGATTTAGAACTTTGCAACTTTGGACAAGTCACTTAATCTGAGACTCAAGTTCCTACTTCAAAGAAAAAATTCTGTCTCAAAATTTCCTAAGGTCTCTTTCAGCCAAGGGCTGTGAAGGGCATATAGAGCTAAGCATATACCCATTAATGAGGATATTTATTTTCTATTTCAATTAGATTGTCTTTAAGAATATGAAGGACTGGGGCACCTGGGTGGCTCAGTTGGTTAAGTGTCTGGCTCTTGGATCTTGGCTCAGGGTATGATCTCAGGGTCATGAGGTGGAGCCCCACATCGTGCTTCACACTCAGTGGGGAGTCTGCTTCCGATTCTCTCTTTCCTCTCCCTCAGTCCTCCCCACTCAAGCTTTCTTGCTCTCTCTCTCTTAAATAAATAAATAAATAAATAAATAAATAAAATCCTTTAAAAAAATATGAAAGACAATGAAATCTAATTCATTTAGTATAATTCTTTCAAAGAAATAAAATCTTATTCATTTGTTAAATCTTCATTGACATCTTATCCACGTTATATATGTGTATGTTTATGGGCATAAACAGGAAAACTAAAAAGGTTAATTGCCTAAATAGCGTTGGCTTTGTTGGGTCATAAAATGAATTAGGCCATAGAGGTTACCCTCATTCCAGACAACTAATGTGGATTTTTCCAATCTTATACAGCTCTGAAAGATAGATATTATTGCTCACAGTTTTTAACTGAAGAAATAGAGGGTCAAAGAGGTTAAGTAACTGAACCGAAGACATATTGCTGGCATGTGGCAGAGCTGAGCACAAGCCAGGTCTCTTTGCTGTTACTACTTCCTTGCCACCATGTGGTTTCCCATATATAGAACAGAATGACCTCACTGAAAGACAAGGTACTCAGTATATGAAAGCTGAATTTATCGTTTGTGTAAAGAAGACTTACTTGACTAGCAAAGCAAGTTGCTAAAATTATATGAAGCTTTTAGGAAGAGTTGATTTGGGATTGTGTTGGTGACAGAGGCAAGAGGGCACAGGTACCAGTTGTAGATACATGTTTGTGTTGGGTTTAGAGACAGAGGCATCAACCATAGAAGAAAGACCACTGAGGGGAGTCCATGGCCCATTCACTGACATTCAAAGTGTAGAGCTGTGTTTACTGAAGCTAATTGTTGTGGATCAGAC
>CM052812.1:588988-623436 GCA_028533885.1 Nasua narica
GCTAAGCAGGAACTCCATCCCCTTGGCCGGTCCTAGCACCACGTCTGACAGGCAACATATGCTTTGGGGCTGACCAGTCACTGCTCGAGAAATACCAGATGGACACAGATTCCAAATACCAGTTTAGCTTCCTTTGCTGTGTTTTGGCAGGTAGATTGCTTAAATTGTCTGATCTTCAATTTAAATAAAAAATCCAAAGTGAGGATAACCCATTTTTAGTGTTGTAGTGATCATTAGATACTGTATAATATATGCTTCGTGTTTAGCATTTTACAACTGTGTTTTTCACACATGGTGAGCATCTAGTAAATTTTTATTGAGAGAAGAAAGACGACAGGGTATCTACTGTCCCTTAAGGCATGGGTATGCGAACTGCCTGTCTTTCTAACATGTTAACAGCAGAAGTTTTGATTGACAAATAATTTACTTTTTAATAGGTAGTTTCTCGTGTGGATTAAGACTATAAAGAAGTATATTCTTCTAAAAGTGATGTGGCCTTAATTATGATGCAAGGATTTGTCCTCAGATTCTGCCTGCCGTGCTCAAAGTTAATCACTGCTAAAGATGGCAAAGTAGGCCTGGTTGCTGTTGAGGCCTCGTTCTCTGAACATCTTCTAGTTGTCTCTTCAAGGTTATGACCGTCAAATGAAGATGTATGACAAGGATTCTGAATAGTATTATTCCTGTCTTTAAACTGAACCCTAAGAAGCAGAGACGGAGAGAAGAAAGACACATGAGAAGTAGATTCCAAAGAGACCATGGCAAGCATGGGGTTTTAAACCATTTGCTCCACAAACTAAAAACTCCAGCTCTTAGCACTGCATCCCAGTGTGTCCTTGGCTTTGACCGTGGTCAATACGAGGGAAGACGCATGACCTCCCTCAGATCCATGAGTGCAGCCACAAACATGCTATGCAGAAAAGATGCATCTTAGCTTCTCTCCATGTTACTTTCCATCAGAGAGCAAGGGGGTCTGAAAGACAAATAAGTTCTTACTCCTCTGTGTGAATGAGCAACAGTTGTAGGTGTAGTCGCTAGCCATGAGTTCCAAAGCACGGGTATTCCCTCGGAAAAAACCCAGAGAGATACCTGTCTCTCAGTCCTTCTGTGTTGGTGTGAATGGTACTTAAAAAATCTAAGGATCTTATAACTAAGGGGCTATGCTAATCTGTAAGAAGGAGAACAATTCGTGTGTGTGTGTGTGTGTGTGTGTTGACTGTCACAGCTAAAATTAATCCGCTGGTCAGAATCAAAGTCGTTCAATATAAAGTTTGCACCAGTTTCGTGCTATTAATATCAAAATCTCAGCAAAATTAATATAGAAAGGCTAATGAGATAGGATAGCCAAACAATTTTTCACAAGAAGAATAAAGTGGGAGGACTTAGTCTACCTGATTTCGGGACTTATTTTATAGCTACAATAATCAAAACTCTGTGATATTGGCAGAGGGAAAAAAAGATTACAATCAGTGGGACAGAATAGAAAGCCCAGAAATAAATCCATAAAATATGCCCAACTGACTTTTGACAAAGATCAAAAGCAATTCAAGGGAGGAATTATAGTCTTTTCAACAAAAAGTATGTGAGGGAAGCCTTGGGTGGTGAACATGTCAAGTAAATTTTCTGTACCGACGTCAGTATCCCAGCCATCATGTTGTAAGATGATTTTGCAGGAAGTTACCAAAGGGGGAAACTGGATAAAGGGTACACAGGATCTCTCTGTATTATTTCTTATAACTATATGCAAATATGCAATTATTTAAAAATAAAAAATAACTTGTTAAGAATAAAATTTTGGAGCGGCAGATTAGTCTCAGTTTTTGACCCAAATTTATGTGAAGAGTATATGACAGCCTATTACATAATTGTGCTCTTTTACTGGACGTACGTAAGTAAAGGCTAAGGGATCAACTCCTAATGAAACGGATAAAATGTGACACCAGAGGAATGTTGACCTTTCACGGTGACTTGGGCCTTACGTGACTCCTTTATTAGCCAAGATGAGAAATAATGCAGTAGGGAAAATAGACTGTACAAATGTCTTAGAAGGGCTCTATGAAGAGATTACAAGGAAATGTAGGACAGATGACATCCTAATGTAGATTGACAGAGTTCACCTTGTGCCCCCTCCCTATATCTATAGCCTAATGACCACAGCTGTGATTTGAGGGGCCAAGTTTTGGTCCCCTGTCTTCTTGCTTATTTTCCCTATTGGTAAATGCCGAATCTCTACAGTGGATTTCTAGTTCATAAAAGTCACTCAGATCATTTTGCAATTTGATTTCCTACAGCCATATGCAATAAATGAAAACAAAATCAAACAATATTAAAATATCTTACAGTTTGAGTTTCTCAAATTCCATGGCTATATCCCCAAATGGCATAAATTTTCAGAAGCAAAGAGATGCATATAAACATCAGTAAAAATCAAAACTGTATTGAATATGTCTTTATAAACTGAATACCTGGATAAGAAGGTCAAGGATACTTTCATGCATTTGTAATCCAGGGATGCAAGTGGGGATACTATAACACAGATATCCTATAAGATTAATTACTATAGACCTCTCAAGCTCAGCAAAATAAATGGGAAAAGTTTGAAGGACATCGCAGTGAAAGTAAATTTAAGACCAAGGAGGTAGAAACCTCAGAGGAAACTAGGCTATGGTGAGAAAAATCATTGTCGCTTTCTCATCAATCTTTGCAGTGACAAAAATAAATTAGGACTCTTATAAATTATGTTGCAACTAACTGGTCCTCAATAATTATATTCATTCAAAAATGGTTTATTTATAAACCAGACAAAAAAAGTGGTTTATTTATATTCCTGTTAGATTGAATGCTAGGAACATAAACTATGGATGTGCTGTTGGTAGAAGCAATCCCAGGTAGACCCTGAGACACCTTCTTGCTAACTATACCAAGATCACAGGGCTCAGACCACTTCGCTCAGGTCATTTCTCGGGACTATACTTGCAACAAGCAAACTTGAGAGGTGAGATAATATCCCTCTTCAATACAAAGATCAGACTTTCTTATCCATGACTGTAAAGGGGATGAGTCTTCAATCTCAGTGTTTCCCAAGTTTGGTACATTTATACCAGGAATAGTACTTAGCAGTAAGAAGGGGAAAACCATGATACACACAACCCACTGCATGTGCACTGTCCACTGGGGCCCCTTGCATACTACCCTGGGGCTCCAGGATCAATGGGAGGCCAGGCAGACCTTACACTCGTGCTTCTTGCCACACTGTGAGTAGTAAATTCCTTGGTCTCTGACCCGGAGCTTCATGTCTTCTGCTAGCATCTACAAAACTGCAATAAGCTAGTTTATTGCTAAATAAGGTCAAATCATATCCCAGGCCCTGGGATACATTTTTTTCCTGAGATTTATGAAACTATTTGATTCTCTAATTCAGAAGACAGTACTGAAAATGTACCCCTTTGTTTGGGACTCGATTTTAAACCCCATTGAGAGACTGTAGAGGAAAACAAGATTTTTAAACATGTAGGAAAAAAAAAGCATGTATTCTATAATAGGTCTTACTTGAATCACTTAATGGAGTTTATAGAGCACTCATATATTACAAAATGCACTTCTGCATTCAATTTTAAAGAATAGTTTGATTTTTTAAAATCCTATGCTTAAAATTAAAATAATACAATGAAATGTGGAGGGGGGCATTATGAAATATACTTAATAAGATGGATGGCTTATAAATTTTAAGAATTCTTTTTCTCCAGCCATTATAAGGATTTTAAAGTTTCCTTTTTCTTTCATTTTATTTACACCACAATGACTTAATATTACTGATAGCCTCAGCAAATGGCCTAATGATGATGGCACACATAGGAGAAATGTATACAGCCTGAAACCCAAGTATAATGGGATACCAGCTATTTGGGAAGTCATAAGAATATGTGTTCACAAATGACAAGTGTTTTCTTGGTACTCTGTAATGATTTGTATATTTATTCAACAGGGAGCCGGTAAAGTAGCCTTTCAATCCTACCGACACATTCCAAATTTATCTCCTTCCCTCCACCTCCTCTGCTAACACCTTCTCATCAGCTACGGCTCTCTCCCTGCTGGAAGACTTCGCCTGGCTCCCTGTGGCCTACGTCCCCCTGGTCTTGGCCACCTCCTCCACACAGAAGCTGCCATCACCCTGTTCTGCTTAAAGGCACCAGGGATTTCCTAGTGCATTTAGAACTAAGCTCAAATTTCTTGCTTTGGCGACTGCCTTCCTGTCCCTCTTTACCCTACCATGCTCCAGCCACACAGTCTGGCTCTTGGCCTCTGGTTCAGACCAAGGTCACACTTTACCCTGAGTTCTTTACCTCTGGTTTCCAGATGGTTGGCTCCTTCCCACTCCCAGCCCTGTCAAAATGAGCATGTGATAGAGGGGACTTCCTGGCTCATGGCTCACAGTGGTCCCCTCCCCCTTACCACATCATCCTACTTTATTCTCCACATATAACATACTATGTTATCATATTTTCCTTATTTTTAAGTATGTATATACTCTTTTATTTATGGTCCACTTCTCAGGTATGATCCTTGGAATCACGTCCATGTGTCTCTTATTCATCACATGTTTTAGTAGCGACACAATGTTGGGTTCGTTGTTTGGCGTCCATCAACCTCAGTTCTGCCACTCGAACAGTGGGGAGAATACCAGTCCCTCCCTTATAGGTTGTATGAAGAAATAAACAGAGCAAATACAAGCTGCTGAGCTGGCTGCCTCCAAAGGGAAAATCTCTCCACAAATCATAGCAATGGATTTACTACTGGGACTCATGCCCTAGAGAGATCTTTTTTAAACACATGTGGTCCTTTGGAGTTTCTGAGGACACTTGGAACATGAATGAAACTGTTGGCCAGAAAACCTTGGGAATTGCACTGAGAAGTGCTGTTGTCCACATCACTGGATGTGGGCAACATCCTCCTTCAGTCCGACTCAGAGAGATGTTTTCTAAAGATTAAAATATTAAAACACTTTCCTTAGAACCTTCCAGAGTGTTTCTATCATTGTGGCTGTGCACATAACTAATAGTCACGGGAAAGGGAGTTCCTGATCCTAAATTATCCAGGGACCTTCCCTCATCCTGAGATATTCGAAGTCTCATATTTCTACCAAAACATTTTGGTTTGCAAATGGCAGTACTTAAAGTTGTCACTTGGAGTGCTTGAGCTCTGTGAACACATCAGGACCATCCCCAACAAGTTGAGGGCATTAAAAAGAACAAAAGGAAAAAAATGTTATGCAACTATTTGATTACTCATTTATAGTTATTCATTCTTAGAGGGCTTACAAGAAAAGGAAATGTTGAAAGATCCAAAAGTTTTATGAGATATTAGCCTTCCCCCTAATTAATATGGTCTCTATGTGACTAGTGATATTATTATATAACATCTGTTACTAAAATTATTTTGTTAAGTGGTGACTGTTGAACATGAGATAAGTTTGTTAAGATAGGGCAGATACTGGATAGATAATAAAAGAGAACCTTCTTAGAACACAGGCATGAATTTGGAATAATGTTGATAGTTCAGATGCTGTTCAAGTGGACATGAAGAAAATTTTAAAAATGCAATCCTTACTGTCAACATAGAACTAGTAAATTCACTCAGCCATGAAACCTACTGTAGGAGTCAATCAATTTCCATTAATGGTTAAGCTGGTAAATTGTCTTCTGTTTTTTACTGCTTAAAACATCCAAACTGATGTACTGAAGTAGGAGCTAGTCAAGTGAAGAAGGACAGAAAGAATAGTGTGCATTAAGAGAAGGAGTTATGGTCAATGGTCATTAATAGTGTTGGATAGTGACAGGGTAGCCGCACGTGTGGTAAGCACAGCATGACAGAGAATTATTGAATTGCTGTGTTGGAGCCCTGGAGCTAATGTCCCGTCGTGTGTCAACTAGCCTCAGATTTAAAACATTTAAAAATTTAAAAAAGAACAGAAGCTATAAGAGGGGCTGGATTGTCTTGGGAATGACGATAAGTAGGAAGACCATTGGGGAAGAGGTGCGAGAGGAGGAGTGCTAGAGCATGGTCTGAACAGTACCCTACCTCAAAACTGTTGATTAAAACTATCTAATTAGTCATTTACATGAGCAACTCTGGAATTGATTCTGTCAGAAGGACGGGAGTGTTGAGCTATAAAGCAACAATATGGATAGAACCCTAGTGTAACAAAATCTATTAAAATGTTTGAAATTGAACTGCCACTACTTAATGCCAAGTCTTCATTATTTTTAAATTACCATTATTTATTAATTTATCATCACCTGGGAAATTATAAATGCCTATTCCCTACAACACTCAGCTTCTCTTCTCTCTCTCCCCACCCGCACTCTATCACTGTGGATAGATTTATAAAAAGAAAGCATGCTTTGATTATGTTACTCTCTTGATCATATCTCCTTCAGTGACTTGTTAATTCTTAATAAATTTCAGAAAATTTCAACTGATATTCGGCCTTTCTGGGCTCAGTATCTACAGCTATGTTTCCATTCCATCTCCAAAATTGTCTACATACTTGACTTTATTTATTATTTTCTACCTGGAATGTACTTCTCTGATCCTTTCACTCATTTCCACCTATAAAAGTCATACCCACTTTCAGAGCCTATTTCAAATGCTGCCTCTTTTATTTCCGAGTTTACCTTCCTCAACTAGATTCCACGTTTTCTTTCTTTGTTCTGTCTTAGTTCTATTGGTATTTCTCTAGCAGCATTTAATTTTATTCTGTATATCCACTTGCCTTATATTCCCTCATAAATTATGAGCTAATTTCTGACAGGGTCCATGCTTTCATCATTTTAGGAACATATAGAATTATTTATTGTAAATACTCAAAATACATCAAAAATGTTGATCCAAGTGCAAACCCCAGTGTAGGAAAACTGTGAGTCCCATGTATAAGCCTAGCAGAAGATTTGAATGTGTGTCTCGTCTTGTGAGTACCTCTCATTCCATCTGGTCACATACATTCTGCATATTCAACAGATGGTACCTCCTGTAATTGGTTTTTTCATTAACCATTAACAAGTCAAACAAAATTAGATGGTCTCTTTCAAAGGTATTGTGTTGGTCAAATGTAATATAGATCACTTTAAAGAGTTCGAATATTAGATATTTGATCAAAAGCCAATTTTTATCTCCAAGTGCATAAATAAGTGCATTAACTTTTTATTAATAACAACCAGGGAATTTAGAGTATCATATTACTGTTTATATAAAAAGAAATAGAGTGCTTTTATTCAATAAAATATAATTAATGATATAAATTATTAATTTTAAATTAACATATAGACAATCAGAGACAAACTCATTTATAGGTAGTTAATAGATAATGCCATAAATGTGCATAGGATAGTAAGTGGGGTGATGCTTCTAAAATTAGTTACATCCTTCTAGAGCTGCATGAAATGAGAAAAGCTATGCTATTATTTTAGAGAAGATGGAGATCTGGAGTATGAAAGCTAATGGATTTTGCCAGCTGAAATGAGTAAAAATTGTCTTTTAGTTTCTATTTAAAATTAAATGGATGACGTTAATTTTTGGTTCACTGCTTCGTATTGAAGGACACAATGACTAACTAGTTATAGTTCCTCTCAGACATATAAACCTGTCTGATTGTATGATTCAGATTATCCATAGTGGTCATATGCATTAGCATGAGGTAGGTTTATTCCATATATTGATGACTCTAAATCCTTAAAATGAATGTATTTCTTACAGGGCTATGTGTCCAAAATTGGTCACCAAGGAGGTTCTGCTAATTTGTCACTCAGACATTCCATTTGAAAACATGTCTCCAGAACCACCATGGCCATAGGCAGAAAGATGGTAAGCCTTGTTCTGACTCTTGAAGCTACTTTCACAACTGTACTTTTGCTAACATTTCATGAAGGGGGAAAGTCACAGGACCACATCCAGCTTCAAAGGGGGCAGGGAAGAACAATTCTATCAATTGCTAAAATATATTTATGACTTAATTTTTTCCATCTTTGTTGAGATAAAGTTGACATATAGTATTGTGTAAGTTTAAGTGTACAATGTGTTGATTTTTTAAAATATTTTGTTACTTATTTAAGAGAGAAAGAGCATGCATGCATGAGGGGAGGGGCAGAGGAGGGAGAGGGAGAATCTCAAGCAGACCCCAAGCCCAGCACAGAGCCTGAGGCGGGGCTCAGTCTCATGACCTTGAGATCATGACCTGAGCTGAAATGAAGAGTTGGACACAACTGACTGAGGCACCCAGGCACTCCAAGGGTTGATTTAATTCATGCACATTATAAAATGATTAGCACCGTACAGTTAGCTAACACCTGCATCATATCACATAATTATTATTTCCTTTTCGTAGTGAGAATGTTTGGCAACATCTCTCCCTTCCCCCGCCCCGTTTCTCTGGTAACCGCCAATCTAGTCTCTGTTTCTATGAGTTCTGCTTTTTTAGATTCCATGTATGAGTGCTATCATACAGTATTTATGTTTCTGTTGTGATACCTTCAAGGTCCACCTATTTGTTGTAAAGGACAAGGTCTCCTTCTTTCTCGTGACTGAATAATAGTTCATCACACACGCACACAAACACATACCCCAATCTTGTTTGTCCATTCACCTGTTAAGACAATTAGGTTGTCTCCATATTTTGTCTATTGTGAGTAATGCTGCAGTGAACATGTGAGAGCAGATAATTCTTCAACTTCCGATTGTCATGTTCTTTGGATAAATACCCAGAAGGGGGTACTGCTGGGTCACAGGGTAACTCTGTTTTTAATTTTTTGAGGAACCTCCTTACTGTTTTCCACAGTGGCTGTACTGATTTATATTCTTACCAACAGTATACAAGGGCTCCCTTCTCTCTACATCCTGGCCAACCCTTGATGTTTCTTATATTTTTTATTCTAATTATTCTGGCAGGTGTAAGGTGATATCTCATTGAGGTTTTAATTTGTATTTCCCTGTTGATGAATGATGTTGAGCACACTTTCATGTGTCTGTTGGTCATTTGTGTGTCTTCTTTGGAAAAATATCTGTTCCGTTTCTCTGCCTATTTTTAAAACATGATTATCATTATTATTTTTGATGCTGCATTGTATGAATTCTTTATATATTTTGAATATTAACCATAAAATAATTTGCAAATATTTTCTCTTACTCGGTAGGTTGCCTTTTCATATTGTTGATGGTTTCCTCTGCTGTGCAGAAGCCTTTGTAGTTTGATGTAGTCCCCTTCTTTGGTTTTCCTTTGTTGCCTTTACTGTTGGTGACAAATCTAAAAGATCATTGTGAAGACTGATGTCAAGGACCATTTTCTCTATACTTTCTTCTAGGAGTTAGGTTAAGAACTCGACATGATAACAACTCATTATTATCCTTTAATAACTCCAGGTGTTGTCATGTTAGAAATGTCAATCTGGGAAAGTAGCATCATTTAGCCCCTTGTTAAAAGGCAGAAAGAGAGCATGGCATTCACAGGAAGACCATATGTATGAGATACGCTTCAGAAAAGATTAAATAATTGAAAACAAGCTAGTTCTGAGATTAAAGAATGAATCAGACAAGGTACCTGAAATGGCTAGTCCACTAAATTCGAGCCAGAGACTTACACCTCGGAGAGTATTCCATTTTGCAAATGAGGAATTGACTTTGGGTAGCCAGTGTACACAAACTGGCCAGAGGTACCATGTGATTGTTAAGAGTGGAAATGCCTGCATAGACTCTGACCAGAATGGGCAGAAAAAAAGGCAGCTGGGGGAAAGGGAAGACATTGGAACAAGCAAAAGCATAATGACCTGCTTTAGCACAAGAGCCCACAGAAGATTGTCAGATAAAATCCAGGATGCCTAGTTAAATTAAATTTTAGACAAATAATAAATGGTTACTTAGATAGGGATGAGGGAGAAAGAGTTAGGTAGATGTGTCTCTAACATTGCATAGGACATACTTATACTAAAAACCAATTCACTAGTTATATGAAATTCAAATTTAACTAGACATCTTATATTTTCATTTGTTAAATCCAATTACTCTAATTACACATAATGTCACTGTAAACCACACAGTTCATAAAGGGATAGATTCTGCCCTAAATGCTTATAGATAAATTTTTTTAAGTGAATGCTTGCAATTTTTTTTTTAGTGAGGGCTCAGATTCTGGAATATCTGTCCTAAGTTTTCAGAGTTCAGACCATTAGGAAACTTTCTTGAGCGATGACTATAAGTTGAGTTCTTCAGATAACACAGCACATACCCTTGAGGACAGCATTCACTTAGATTTCAGTCACTGGGTGAAATGAGAGATTTAGGCTGGCGAGGCTAGAGGCAAATGAATAAATATATCTAATAGAAGCAACATTTAATAATATTAAATTGCAACGCTTGAATTTGACACTTAAAATAGTCGAGAACAATCTTTGACAGACTGGGTCAAAGTACCTACACAGTACAGATTAGAATACACAGGATACATCTTTATTTTTTGTCTTTCTTGTTTTTATATGCTAATACACAAAATAACAAACACATACGATGGTTTATTGTCATTTGGTTAATTCTTTAACAAATGGTGAATCTGTTAAACTTCTAAATTACAAAGTGCATTGATTCAATGGTGGCAGTAAATGGAGAGGACAGCATAATCCAACAGAAGACAGAGCCTGGCATGGCCCTTTAACCCCTTAGTAGCTACTGAGACAACACAGTTTTCTCTCACTTGGTTTTGTTTTGTTTTGTTTCTGTGTGTGTTTGTAAAAAGAAGGTTTACCCTTTTCAATATTTTTATTTTTAAGCGCATCATTTCTCATAAAACAGAAAATATCTTCACAGAACTCTATCTAGATCATTATAGTAGCTACATCTTTGTATTATAAAGCATTTCAAATGTAATGTTTAGATTTTGCAAATTTTAATGTTAAAATTCAATTATCTAAATGTAGTTTTTTGCTCTTATCTCTGCTTTTATATTATTCAAAAGAAGAATTTTACCCTAATGCTAGTAAGTATTTTAGTTTTCTTCTTCTCTTGTTCAGGCTTTTTTCCCTTTGGACTGCACTTGTAACTACTATATTTTTATATAAGAATGGGAAGAAATATGTAGAAGTTTTGTACAGTTTATACCTAATAACTATTGATGGAAATTTGTATGTCAGATTAAAATGTATCAAAAATGTAATATTCCAAAGAGTATGTCCTTAGTGGACTTTAAAATCAGATTTACAGATCCTTAAAAAGAAGTTTCCCTTAAGTTGATATCCTATATATACTGTATATCATCATTTTATGTATTTTATATATGTATAAATTTTCAACTATACTTTGTTTAATGATCCTATACTCCTATAAAATAACTTTAAGGTTTATGGAATATTTGAAGGCATATGAAATGAGTAACTGCATCATTTCATCACCAAACCTAAAACATAAATCAATTTAATCACTGTTTAAACATTTGATAAAATGCAACAGACCTAAACACCTACTGTGAAGAGTCTGGGGGGAAGGCCAGCAGTATCTGAAGCAATTTGCTCCTGTGCTATCGATCAAGAGCCATCCCAGAGGCTGCAAAAATAATGTGCTTATGTGACCCAGGGACCACCCTGAGGGCCCATTTACTTTCTTTAGCTTTAAACACACAAATTTAGACAAATGATTGAATGTTCCATCCATCTTGAAGAAACCACCGAAAGCCAACAAAACCATGCTCCTCCATGCATGAAAAACCCATAGATCTAAACATGTATTTCACTTTTATAGCGAATGCTAATGTTATGGCAGAAGAGAGATGTACACTGCATGTGAAATGAAGGGATTTTTTCAGCTGACTTTGAATGAGGTCAATAAGAACAAATAGAGATTTACTTTTTCGTTATCCCCACAAGTACCGTCTTACTCCTTGGAATAGTAATTGGATTAGGAGAAATGAAATATAGTTCCTCTCCCAGATTTCCTTCCTGCTGCTGGAGACCGTCCCTATGCCCCTGCCTCCTTCATTGGATATGTCCCTACTGTACGACTCAGTGTTGACATTACTTCCTCCAGGAAATTTCCTACAACTTTTAAGACTGGGCTAAAGTCTTACAAAACCAGTAATGCCTTATTTTTTTAATACCCTATCACATATGACCCTTTATAATGATCACACCCAATGAAAATTGCCTTCTACAAAGGTCAGTCTTCTCTCGTCCATGTTTCTGAATAAGCAGCACAATGTTCATTTTATTGCAGGCACATCATAATTTTGAATCAATGAATGAGTATAAATCAGTCTAGCAGAATTCAATAGACTGTCTGGACTGTCAAATGCAGTTTAGTAAAATAGTCCTTAAGAAGAGGTAGCAATAGGGAAGAATACAATTTCAGAGACCATTATGAATTTTAGGTCACAACGGTTGAAGATAAATGTCTTCTTCTTTTTTGCTCCTTTATATGAGGTCAGTGGTGAGCTTACTTTACTAAGCATTATGATAGCCAAGCCTAATCCTGTGTAATATCGGATAAATCTTCTAACAACTCTGAAAAAAGCTTGTTTTTGTAAAAAGAAGACATTTTTTCCTTGTAAATTTCCAGATTTCTGTTCTGCAGCAAAGTTATCTGCTTATGAAAAAAGTATCTTGGGGGGCCTGGATGGCTCAGTGAGTTAAGCATCCGACTCTTGGTTTTGGCTCAGGTCGTGATCTCAGGGTCGTGGGATGGAGCCCCACGTTGGACCCTGCACTCAGCTTAGAGTCTGCTTAAGACTCTTTCTCCTGCTGCCCCTCCCCCTGCTTTCTCATGTTTTTCCTATATCTCTAAAATAAATAAATAAAGTTTTTTAAAGAAAAGTATCCTGATTTTCAGGGCAGAGAACTAAGTAGAAGTAGGAAATGTACCGGTGAAGGTCTGCCTGCTATAACAAAAAGATGCAATCCGATACAGCATAAAGAACAAAAAAGCACCTTTCTCTCTTTCAAAACAGCTCTGGAGGAAGTGATAAGGGTCTGTGGATACAGTTCTCTTACCCTGAGACACCCATTGATTAGGATTCTTTGTAAGAGCCTGGTCTCCCCAGGCCATCTTGTCCACCTGCCTGCTGAGGGCTGGGTGTGGAGTTCGGAAAGAAGACCTACTAGGAGTTTTTACCACCAAAGGGGAGAACATACTAGATCTTTCAGTAATAAGCGCAAAAATGACCAAATGGGTTCAGGGTACCTGTGATCTGGGTCATAACTATACCTTTTTGATCAATTCATCATTATATATACATTATTCCACTGTTAAATACGTTACAGCATACTTCTATAACCATTACATTGATTTTGAAAAACATAAATAAGTTTGATTTTTTTAAAGATTTTATTTATTTATTTATTTATTTGACAGAGAGAGAGAGATCACAAGTAGGCAGAGAGGCAGGCAGGGAGAGAGAGGGGGAAGCAGGCTCCCTGCTGAGCAGAGAGCCCAATGCAGGGCTCGATCCCAGGACCCTGAGATCATGACCTGAGCCGAAGGCAGAGGCTTTAACCACTGAGCCACCCAGGTGCCCCTAGTAATATGATTGTTAATAGATTAATGGTAGATTGCTAATTTTAGAAAACATTATGGAATTTCAAAGTACATATTATTTTGTAATAAGTCATGTATGTAATAAGTGGAAAGATATGCCCTAAAAATTAAATGATTAACTTTAGCATTGGGATTATTGGAGTTAATTCTCATTTTTTTAGCTATAAATATTTTCTAAATTGTCTATCATAAAAATGAATTTATTTGTGATGTAATTAAGAAACAATACATATCTACATGAAACATATACAGGAATTCTGCACATACCACAAGAGAAATGGAATTTAAGGACATTTAATTTCAGCTGCCATTTTATATACAGCTAGTCAGTTGTGGTCAGAAGCATCCAGACATGCATATGGCATTTCTAAAAAGAATTTGCAAACACATAGATGAAAGAGCGGACGTGACTTAAGAAGCCACTGCGCTGCTATTAGATGTGCTATTATCAGAGCAAACACAAGCCAGAACAGATTCCCGTAGGTTCCCGAGGCCCATAACAACACATTCTCGTCTTTCTCTACAAACCAGTTGAAACTAAATGTCTACAATGAGTGTGGTGTTTCAAACATAAGCCTTTATTTCTCGTCTCAATGGCTTAGTTGGTTAAATATGTTGTTCATCTATTATTTATTTGCCTGGAGCTCCAATTTCTGCTAATTTGTGAATATCACCAAGGTAAATAAGAGAGCAAACTTTTTATTGTTGGACATTCTTAATGTTCTCCATATACTCTTTTTAATTATCTGGGTCTAGTTATTTTTCTTCCCAGTACCAAAATAAAAAGTGCTTAACAAAAGTTATTTGGCATTAGTATCAACATTCTGCTTTTCTAAAAATTGAAAGTTGTTATCATATATCCATAAACAACAGGTAAAACAATTAATTTCAGGGAATTTACAACCTAAGTAAACCCAGTTTGCTTTCTGGCCTTTCCTGTCCCCAAGAGAGGAAACAGCCTTCTCTAGCCATGGATGTAACCAGAAAGTTTGCTCCTACGTCCTCTCCTGACAGCGTGTTTCTGGAATGTCCATCGAGTGTGTCCAGTGCCCCAGCTGTCCCTAAGCCGTGGCCCGACTGCCCTGTTTTCCTGTCAGACTTTCATAGATTGAATTGAGAAGGAAACAAGGGACTTTTGGATAATTAGTCTCTTGCTAGTAGAGCAAGCATCCCGACCTTCACGTGGGTTCCCCTTGCCCCCCAAGTGCTGTGTGGTTTGGCACGGAGGCAGGTGCAGGCAAACGCTGCGCACACAGGGGATCCGTGTTCGAGCTGAGAACATTAAGTTGTAGATCACCAGTCTCCCCCCAAACCTGCCTAGTTTCTGTCCCCGAAGAAGACATGGTTTTTGTTATTCTGGTGAGGAGTTCAATCTGCTCTCTGACCCACGGTGAGATGCCGTCTCTGTCTCCCAAGGCTGTTGGCTATAAAAGCATCCCAGAGAGACTAGCGCGAGGCCAGGCCATTCTCCCCACAGGGCGCGTCCTGTCGTCCGGTCTGCCGTGGAGCACCTTTGGCTGGGATCGTCGCTGCCTGGGCGTTGGAGCCACTGAATACCGTCCCGTGAATGACTATAGCCTCGGAAATGAGGTGGACCAGCTCTCCTTCCCTTTGTGCCTCAGTTTTGAGCTCCATAGGAGGAAATATCCCTGACTCTGCAGTTGGACACTAGGAAAGCACCCTATGCAAACCTAAACTGCTATTTTGCTGCCTGGCCTGTGGCAGGATGACGGAACACTTCTGCAGCCTACAGGTGTCCCTGAAGAGAGAACCCGCGTGCTGAGGGTACAAGTGATGTGCAGGTTGTGGCACATTTCATTCTCCATTTCAGGTGTGTGTCTGCAGACAGGCATGAGATAGCCTGTGCCCCAGGACTGCTGGGGGCGGGAGAGAGAGGCCTCCTTCATCATTCTTCAGCCTCGCACCAGCCGCAGGAGGCACAAGAAATTTTGGACCCTCCTCCTCATGAAGTACTCATGCAAGGCATTCAGAATTCGAGAAAACTTGATTCCCATGCTCTGCAGATAGAAAGACTCCAAGTAACAGAATGTTGCCAGTAAAGGTACTAACAACCGCTGATTGCTTCCGAGAATATGTATCATTCTCGGAGACCCGCTGAAGTGCAGGTATTCTCTCAAGATGCCACTAGTCCATTCCCAAAAAACGTTGACATTGGTATTCATGCAAGGAAAGCCCAGATGCAATTGGAAATTCAGATACCTGCATCATCACAGTTCAGATCTCAACCTTCAGAACAAAATTTCAAGTAATCGTGTGAAACAGCAAGTGTGTGAAAAATGTGAGAGGTTTCTAGAAGCAGTCGGAAAGCATCTTCTGAAAATGCACAAAGCCAGGGTGCGGGATTGCCCCAGGGGAGCCCCAGCACCACTTCTGGCCAAGAGTCAAAGAGATCTCTGTGCTTTGGCGTCCCACCAGACCGCCTGCCTTAGAGCAGCCAGAAGAATAGGAACTTGGCAGCAACATCACCACCGCCGAGGAGACCACTGAGCTTGCACTGGCTAGAATCTGTCTGTGCTTCCACTCACCTCGGCAGAAAGTGCGTGTTCATTTACTACCGTGAGTATTCATGATGGCATCTGCAAAAGAAATTAGCAAGTGAGAATGCTAAAATGCTTTACTTTTTGCCTTTAATACAAAACTTCTAAAATGTCACCACCAAACTTTAAAATAATAATATTGTAACATGGCTCCACAGTGTTCAGACACATTTTCGATGGATTCCCCGGTCTCAAATATTCATTCTGTGACGGTAATACTTTGCTTCACTCTTGGCTTTGACTGAATGCAGATTTTAACCCTGGTCCATCCCACATTTGGACAGCATGGTTTCATTGCACCTGTAAAGATAAGTGTAAATAATTCTTAGAAATGCAAACATTTCTCTGCCGAAGGATTAGAGCAATTTTAGAAGTGAGTTACAGTGCAGGAAGTTACAGGCTAAGGTTTTGGCTGACATGGCCTCTCTTTGATCTATGCCTCAGGACAATTTTCCCTTGTCCTCATCTGACCTTTTTGTCTCAGTTTGGAACTTATGTCTTAAGCTCTCCTTTCTTCAGGCCCCTTGGCCTACAACTCCAATCTCTTTTCCAAAATGAGAAATCCCCTCCCTGGAAGATCCTTGTACAGTCTGTGCAATGGCCCAAATTTGGGCTGTACCATCTCAAGAAATGCTCGACACTGAGGGTATGTGATCCTGAGTTTCACCATTCCCGAGAGTGGAAGTGGGGTCAGAAAAATGGACTCCTGCTCTCATCCAGTGAGTCAGAGAAATATAGGTTACTTTAAATTCCAGTGTCCCTTTCAACACGCCCACCAGTGGGAGCTATAGGCCTACTAATCCTTCAATGTCCATGTCATAAAATAATAACCTATTTAAATAATAACTTTTCTTGCAAGGACAAACGTTGGTGTTTAAGGGATAGTGACATGCTAGCTTGTAGTGATCAAATGTACTCCTTTTATAAGGGCTTTCCCTATCTTTGACATCTCTGTGTCCTCCCTCAAGGTTACTTCCTATTCCTCCCTGAAAAATCCTAAGGAGGCAGAAGAGGCTTTAAAAGCACATTTACTGGGCCCCAGGGACACACTCTCAGTTCCTGTGATTATCGATCGGCTCCAATGGGACCTGCAGACTCCTGCTTAGATACCTGCACTGTCATTAGTAGATCTCCTGGCACACAGACATGCAGGGGACAGCTGGGAAAGAATGAGAAAGGAAATTCGGACCACTTTTGGTATTTCAGATCATTGCCTCCTAGCAGGGTTCCCAGCGGGGAAGTGAGGGGTTTGTAGGTTTCCTTACGGAACGCCACAGCTTGATGATTATTCCATTTCAGAGCTGGGGGAAGTTCCTGCCCTGGGGATGGCCCAACAGAGGGGGGGTCCTGCAGACTCTGAGCACCCTGTTGGGAGAGGGTCCCAGACTAATCAAGCGGACAGCACAGATGCCCAGTGACAGAGGAGAGGGCTGCAGAAGGGGAGATGGGAGTGCACTCCTCTCTCGCCAGGAGGGCCCCGTCGGTGACTATTCTGCAGAGAGCTTCTCGGGTCTCTGGCCCTGGTCCCCAAAATGTCCCTGTGTTCCAGGAGTACCACAGTGTCTGGCGCAGACCCACCTGTCACCAGTTGTTTCACTCATTCGTGCACTCAACGAACGATCATCGCATTTACCGGCTAGCACCAGCATAGGTAACAGAACACATGTTCCGCCCATCGCCACACATTCCGCTAGGAAACAAGAAGGGGAAACCAGGGAAAACCCATTGTCCTCCAGATGATCAATGTGGTGTTGTCACTGTAAGGAGAAGGACACTTGAGAAGGTCCTGGAAGGAGGGAGGGAACGAGGTATGCTGCTATCTGGGAGACATACATTGCAAGCACAGGAAATAGCATGTTCTGGACTGTACAATGTTTTTAAGAACATGTCCTGCAATGTGCGTTTTATTCCGCATCATCATACAACCTGTGCATGGAGTCTTTTTTTCTTTTTTAAAGATTTTATTTATTTATTTGACAGAGAGAGAGAGGGAGATCACAAGTAAGCAGAGAGGCAGGCAGAGAGAGAGGGGGAAGCAGGCTTCCACTGAGCAGAGAACCAGATGCGGGGTTTGATCCCAGGACCCTGAGATCATGACCTGAGTCTTAGGCAGAGGCTTAACCCACTGAGCCATCCAGGTGCCCCACCTGTACATGGAGTCTTAGCTCTTAAGAAAATGTCCTTTTCTTTACGAATCGTGTAGAGTACGTAAATCCTTCACTGTAACAGGAAGAATGCAAACAACCGATACACACCTGTATGCTAACGTGCCAGTTGTAATGCTCTTGAAGTGCGCCCATGAGAAGGACCTGGGAGTCCTCAGAGCAGCACGGCTTGTAGGTCTTGGCTTGAGGGAATTCAGGGAGACAGGACCCATAGTCTCATCTTGTCGTACACCTCACGGCCAAACAAATTAGTGCTGAATAGAATTCTACGGTGTACAACACTGAACAAAAGACCACAGGGGGACCTTTTGTTTAAAGTAAAACCGATCTATACCTGATGGTGTTTCCGACGCTAATCTCCTTGTTTGAATATGTTGCTGGCACTATGAGTACCAACAAAATTTCTTTTTGGAAAGTCTAGCCTCCAGCGTGATGGTTTCTGAAAGTAGGGACTTTTAAGGGTAGTTAGGGCTAGATGAGGGCATGAGGGGGGGACCCCCATGGTGGGGTTCACAACCATGTTCGAGGAGGAA
Organism: Nasua narica; assembly: GCA_028533885.1. Classification (NCBI taxonomy): domain Eukaryota; kingdom Metazoa; phylum Chordata; class Mammalia; order Carnivora; family Procyonidae; genus Nasua; species Nasua narica. Next base: position 607,808 of record CM052812.1, read on the forward strand.
GAGACCAGAACCCTGTCCCTCTCTGCCCTGGGGGGGCACAGAGAGAAGATGGCCATCTGCATGCCAGGAGGGAGCGTCTGGTCAGGAACTGAGACCACTAGCGCCTCCCAAACTGTGAGAGCTGGGTGTTGGTGGTTTGCACCAGCTGGTCTGTGGTAGGACAGAATACTAGCAGCTCACACTGACCAAGACACAGCAGGGCCCAAACATGGCCCCAGGCAGGCATGAGCCCTGAACCAACAGTGACAGGGCAGGGGACAGACATGGCCACAGAGAGGCCAGCCTCCAAAGGAAACAAAGATGCACCCACAGTGGAACATAAGAGCCTTTTACTCGGGGAGCCCTCACAGACTCTGCCCTTTATGTGCTTGTCGGTATTAGGCCAGAGTAGAAAATAGTCTTATTCCTGTTTTATTTTTGTGGAAACTCCACTTCGTTTTGTGACTATTAAGTGTATTGTATCCGCTGTTGCCACTCTAGCCAACTTGTCCTTGATATCTGCACACATGTCTTCTTCATCCTTTCTTTACATGGAAAATCTGTCGTAGCAGCAGATAGTTGGCTGATGCTCCCTCCTCCATCCTGACCATCTATGGCTTTTACTTTATGTATTTAGACTATTAATGCTTAATGTAATCGTCACTATGGTTCTATTCCGTGCTATCATGTTATTGTATGCATTCTGTTTGTCTCTCTCATTTTCATTGTATGCTTTTCCGAGCCTTTTTACTTTATTTCAGAATTTTAAATAGTCATTTTAATTTTTCTATTGTGTGTGTGTGAACATCTTTGTATTGATCTTTAGAATTCTAGGTGCTACAATATGCTTCTTTCTCTTTCCGTAACCTACTTAGAGCTAACGTCCTTCACCTCCTGTAAACAGTGCAAACCTGACTCTCGCGTGTGGTCCCGCAATCACCCCATTGTCTTTCACTGTATCTACCTACTTTTAAAGTGTAAACGACAGTGAATAATTTTTATTTGTAAAAATTTATATTATAAAGAAATTAAGAAGAAAACGTACATATATGCAGATGTTATTTTAATGCTCCCTTTCATTAAGAACCCAGATTTTCCTCTGGTGTCATTTCCCTTCCAAAGATACTGTTAGCCTTTCCTGCATTTAGTTTCTGTTGGTAAGTAATCTTATTTTCTTTTACGTGAAAATTTCTTTATTTGCCTATATTCTTTTTTTTTTTTTTGCCTATATTCTTGACTTGCGGATTGACTGTTTCTGTTTTCTTCTTCCTACCAGCACTTTAAATGTTATTCTACTCTTTTCTAGTCTACTGTCCTGTAGTTACTGTGGTGTTTTTAGAGGTTCTTGTCATTTTGGTCATTTTGGTTCTGTATGTAAAGCACCATTTTTCCTGATTGCTTTCATGATGGCCTCTTTCTCTTTTACTGAACAGATTATTCACATGGCTAGGCATGGTTTTCTTTGAATTTGTTCTGTTTTGTGTTTGTGAAGACTCTTGAATTTTCATTTTTACTATTTATTTATTTTACATTTTTAACTTGAATTCTTATTTTTTTTATTTTTTTAAAAAATTATTTATTTGACAGAGCAAGAGAGAGAGAGAGAGAGATCACAAGTAGGCAGACAGGCAGGCAAAGACAGAGGGGGAAGCAGGCTTCCTGCAGGACCCTGAGATCATGACCTGAGCCGAAGGCGGAGGCTTTAACCCACTGAGCCACCCAGGTGCCCCTTGAATTTGTAAATTAATATACTTTACCAAGTTTGGAACATTTGGGGCCATTATGTCTTTACCATATTTTTCCTGTTACATTTTTACTCTCCTTTTCTTCTGAGGCTCATTAATTACTAATCTAGGCATTAAGCCATTTGCAGTCATCCCACAGGTTTCTGAATCTCTGCTTTCTATTTCAATGTCCCGTAAGTTGTGTTGACCTGCGAGTCAGTGACTTTGAGCTATTATGTCCATTTGTTATTGGCCCATCTGGTGAAATTTTTATTTCAATATTTAATTTTCAATCCTAAAATTTTATTTTGTTTTTTTCCCACTATTTTATTTCCATGAAGAAGTTTTATATGAAAAAAAAGAAGTTTTATATATTTTTACAATTTATTTCAAGTGCATTTTCCTTTCTTTACCAAACATATGCTAAGCGTTTCAAAGTCTTGTTCTGATCATTCCAACATCTGGCATCTGCTTGGCTTTTGTTGATTGCTCTTTTCTTTGAAAATGGGTTACATTTTTGTTGTCGTGGCTGTTGTGTGTCAGGTTATTTTGAATCATATCCTTAGAATTGTGGATATTATGTTATGAAGAATCTGTAATCCATTTCCTTCTTTTGCAAAATGTTGATGTTTTTGTCTTAGCAGGCAGTTGACTAGACTTGCATGAAGCTCGGTCTTTCACACTCTGTGGACAGAAGTCCATACCTCAGTTTCCCCATGCAAGCCTTTGGGAAGCACACGTGGTTCAGAGATGAACCAGAGACAGGTGGGGTGTTCATGTGCAGAGTTGGGAGATTCTTCTCCAGCTCTGTGCCTCCAGCATGCCCCCATACTCTGGCAACCAGCCGCAGCTGCCTGGGCTTTTTTCTCTGGCTTTTCTTCTAGCTAGAAAACAGACTTTCTGTCAGAGTTTTAGCTACCTTCATCCCACCCTGCGTAGCTTCCGCCTGCCTTCTGGGCAAAGACCAAAAAAGAGAGCAGGAGAAATCATTGCCACGCTCACTACTTCTCCAGTTTGACTCCTTCCCCAGTAAACCTGCTTTTCTTTACTATCTAGAATACTCAGATTTCTCCAGAATTTGTAGGTGTTATCTAGTGCAATGTTGATTTATAGGGAATTTGTATTTCCCTACTGGAAGTAGAGTTCCCTAACTTATGTTTTAGAAGTGTCTCTCTGTCTTTTCTTATTGATATTCGACTGACAGAGGAGATGATTGGAAGCCAAACGGCGGAGGGGGCATTGAAGTGGTGCAGGCCAGGAGCTTGGTGGTGTTGATCAGTGATAAAGAGGTACAGATACTTCTAGAATATATTTTAAAGAATGAACCAATAATAATTGTTACCAGATTGAATTATTGGTGTGAGGAGGACAGAAATCAAGAATAAGTGCACATTTTGGTCCGAAGTAACTGACATTGTTAACATGCTATTGACTGAGATGAGGAAGACACCAAAAAAAGGGGTAGATTTTCAAGGTTGGCACAGAATGAATTAGGATTTTAAGTATCGACTATGCTATTAGATATCAAATTAGAGATAGTAAGTAGAATAGTTAAATCTGTTTACCTTTCTAGAAAATTGTTCAATGTATAAACATCAAAATATTTAGCCTTTTTGAATTATGACTAAACAAATCTAATGCTGTAGAAAATTCAGTAGAGGGGGATAATTTTGGCATTTCTTTTCACAGGCATCATGCATCAGAAGTCATTACCATACTTTAGTGCTGCATGAACCTGTGCACGGATGTGTTTATCATGACAGGATGGTTTACTTGAGTAAAATCATAGGACTTTGACCCATGTTTCCTAGGTTTTTGCCCTCATTTGCAGTCATTAGCTAGGTGACCATATGTTTGTGTCTTAGTGATCTACTTCTATCCCACAAACCACTCCAAAGGTTACTGGCTTCAGACAACAAGCATTTTTTCATTTCTCGTGCTTTGGTATGCTGACTAAGGCTCAGAAGGATTCCTTTTTCCCGGTTGTGTTTGGGGTGCCTTACATAGATCTAATGAGATGGCAGTTGGAGCAAAAACATTAAAGATGGCTTTATTCTCATCCAGTCCCTTGGTGGGAGATCTTAAAATCTGGGCTTAGCTCAGTTCGTTCATGGGAAAACTGGGGTTTTCTCTAGGTGGTTTTTCACATGGTCTTCCCATGTCGGATGTCCAGTAGCATAGCTGAGCCACTCGCATGTGTGGCTGTGCTCCCCAAAATGAAAAAACAGAAGCTACTAGGTCTTTTCGGAATTTATAACGGAAGTGTTTTAGGGTCTGTTGAGGTATCTTATTGATGAAAGTGAGTCACAGCATCTGCCTAGAATCAGTACACACAGGGATCTAATGACCACATCAAGTTACTTAACCTCTCTGTGTCTCAGCATACATTTAGTGGAGACTGTTCCTGTAAATATTACATGAGACTCTAGTGAAAATCACAGTAACGAATTTCTGAAAAGTACAAAGATTAGGGTAGGTATGGCACACATCTAAAACATATTCATTATGATTTATTTTATTTTTAACTTCAAAAATATCACGCTTTGTTCAGCTTGCTACTGGAGTATATTGTGTGCCATCTGACAAATTTTTTTTCTGGTCCACAATGCACTCATATTATTGCATTTCCCTTGTTCATTATGTTTTATGTATAACTTCTGTCTGTTCCCCAACTTAAAACTAATGAAAGGAAAGCTATTTGACATGACTGAAGGCATCATATCCTCAAAACAAAAGGCTGTTTGAAGGGGATTTCAGAAGAAAACTTCCAAATACATTTCTTTCTTTTTTTTTTTTTTAAGATTTTATTTACTCATTTAACAGAGAGAGGACACAAGCAGGCAGAGAGGCAGGCAGAGGCAGAGAGAGGAGCAGGCTCCCTGCGGAGCAAGGAGCCCGATGCGGGACTCGATCCCAAGACGCTGGGATCATGACCTGAGCCAAAGGCAGCTGCTCAACCAACTGAGCTACCCAGGCATCCCCCAAATACATTTCTTATATTATTTGTAACCCAATTGATTAATTCTATCATCCAAGCAACTTTCTGATAATGCTTTATACAGCTGGATTCTGGACAGATTTTATCATAAAATGCCCTTGTGCATTTGTGGCTCTTGACTTCTTTTTGTAGTCGGTCAAAAATTAATAAGGATCCTTCAGGCATCAATGTTCAGATAAAAAACTGAGTAGATGGGGAAGGCCTCTAATGCTGGTCTCTTCTTAGTTCCTTCTGGGAGAATGTCTGTGGACACTGAGGACATTTGTGGTAGGTGAAAATAGGGTACACATGTTTGTCCATCTCAGCTCATTTCCCAGGTTGAAAGGCGGTAATTAGAAGCTCTCCTACTCCACTCTTCTCCCCTGACAAGGCTGACTTCAGCCATTATTCCAACAGAGAAGGTTGTGCTCTAAGACATAAGACTTAAGGCCCCTGAGAGCTTCTCTCCAGTGTCTCTCCTCTTGCTCCAGCCATCAGCCCACTTTTCACATATTTTGTATGTTTTATTCTTGTGTAAGATTTTTTTATTGTATAAAAAAAAATGCCAAGCTAAGAAAATAGTTTGGAAACTATTTTTTTCAAAAGTTTCTTGTAAAATTTAATTATATATTCTTTTTTTTTATTAACATATAATGTATTATTCACCCCAGGGTACATGTCTGTGAATCATCAGGCTTATACATTTCATAGCACTTAGCATAGCACATAACCTCCCCAACGTCCATAACCCAGCCACCCTATCTTGTAATTAGGATTAAAATGCCTTTGGTAGGGTAGAGAGAATTGGTCAAGAGGAGTGGCATCATATAATAAATTATTTGCTTTTCTAATAACATATATCCAAGTGAGGAATGAAGAGTCCGTGAAAAGGGACAGAGAGATCTTGTGACACTGTAGAGTAGGCAAAGCGAGGAGATTCACACAGAGAAATGTGTTAGTAGGTAGAGAGACATAAAGGGTTAAATTCTCAGGAAGTGCCAGAGTGGATATGTGAAGATGTGAATTGCATGATGATAAAGATGCTGCACTGATGAAATTACTGTAAAGTTGTGCCTTGGGTTGGTCACACTCCTGTTTTCTATACTCTCTGAAATGATGTGGCTCCTTAAAATATAAGCTCTAGCTCATGACGGGCCCCTAGCTCGGTCTGTTTGGCCACCTAAGGGTACACGTGTGTTGGAGAATGTGTGCAGCTGTGGGGACATTGTGATGGACTCACCGAGGGACTATGTGAGTAGGACAATAGTCAGCTGAGCAGCTGGGCACAACACCGTAGACCAGGGGGCTGGAACAGCAGGTGTTTATTGCTCAAGTTCCAGAGGCCTGGACATCTGAGATCGGAGTGTCAGCATGGTCGAGGTCTAGGGAGAGCTCTCTTCCTAGCTGCCTTCTTAGTATGTTGTCACACTGGCAGAGGACAGGAGAGGCAGCGTGTTTTCTGGTATCTTCTCATAAGGACGTTAATTCCACCGTGGGGTTCCATCTCCTCACTCAATTACCTCTTGTTGTGATTTTGTTTAATTAACATTTGTTAAGTAGAACCTGGCCTTATTGGACAGTGAGCCATGGTTCAGAAAAAGAACACAAGATTACTGAAATAGAGAAGTGTATTATTCATAGTCCTGGAGGGCCATGTAGGGAGGTGAAGGCAGGGTGCAGGAGAGAGAGCACAGCGGGACATGGGTGCCTGCCTGTGTTGGAATTCCCAGGCTCCAGCCAGACTGGTCAAGTCAAACCCAAGAGAGTGGGGCTTTGATAAGCTGCATGGTGGTCTTATGTAAGGGAGAAGCCCCAGGAGAAGCGGAGAACCACCACCATCACATTGGTGGTTGGTGGAGTCATAGCAGGGACTTACATTCACCTGTCTCTCTGTGGGTTCATATCCAGAGCATGAGATGAGTGGAGCTCCAGTGACAGTTCAAGGCCCCCCAAGAGGGATGTGGAGGCCACGATGTTATAGAGCAGTTTAGCTAAACTCTCAACGCCTGGCCAAGGCCTGGTCTCTGAATACCATTACCCTGTGGGCTGGGGCTTCAACAGATGAACTCTTGAGGGAACATAGTTCAGTCCATAGCAAGTACTTATTATATGGAATACTTACTATTAAAAAACAAAATGCAAATGAATCAACTTCAAAGATCTTCCTGGTTTTATCCAGTGATTCTTGAGTTGAACTGTATCCAATCTAGCAGATAGAAAGCAGCTTGGAGGAGCTGTTCGAAATGAAAGACTTTTATAGACAGATGGGAACAGAAACAAAGAAATTATATGAGGCAAAATAGGTTGGTGATTGCAGGGTCACTTTGCTTCTAGGGCACGGCAGGGGTCTGACTAGTGCTGGGCAGCCAACTCCTGATTGACCAGTTTAAGATCCCACTTGTGGGACAGTAAAAATCAAAATGAAATATTGAGCTTAGCCTAAGTGACTCTACTTGGGTCTGTTGCCTCGTTTTTAACAACATAGACCAAATGCTGTATTTCCCTCATTGACTGTTTGGAAGGTAGAAAAGAGATTTATTCTTTATAATTCTTACAAGGAGACATTCAGGGATATTTGAGGGATAAAAAGGGAAAACGTCCAAGTGTATATATTCCAATGTCTTACGGTAGATCATGTTCCTAATCATGGTCTAATCACCATAGCAACCGTCAGCGGTGGTCTTAAAGCTTAGGAAAAAAGAAATCCACGGACGAATGGTTAGCTGGTTTTCCTTTCATAAGAAAAATAATAAGTCCCTGAAGATGAGATTTATACTTTGACTAGTAGGAGATAAAGTAGTAAATATCAGAGGCACAGAGACTGAGAAACATGGCAGGAATCTCTTCTTCCGCAGAGAGCGGGAAGTCATGTCTGTGGCTGCATTATCAGTCATCACGTGCAAATAGGGTCGTGGTGCCCATCCTTCTGCGTGAATCTTCAGCACAGTCAGTGCACTGTGGAGGTTTTGTTCACCACCAAAGGAACCATGGTGGGTTCCCCAGATAGGTCACTTTCTCCAGGATTGACTCCTCTGTGCCCCGTGCAAGGTTCTTCCTCAAGCACCAATGTGCTGGCGTCGAGCCAACAAGACTTCCACACCGACCCGGGACCACTCCCCCACCCCACTGTGGGCAGGTGCTCCACGTGTTGGGGAAGCATTTGGAACTGCAGTTGCTTGGAATGATATGGTCAAAAAAGAAAGGCTTTTATGACACCAAATATCTGCTCTTACTCACTACCCTGTATAAATGAATTAACTAAAAGGGAACATTAGATATTAACTCGGGAGGTCATTAACACATCTTAATGGAAGAATTTTATCTCTCAAGCAGAAAAGCGAGCCAGTATCTTCTTACCGAATACTTATCATGACGGTTAACTTGGCATGTCACCTTGGTTGTGCTGAGGAATGCTCTGGGAGCTGGGAACATGTGATCTCTGTGTTTGTGAAGGTGTCTCTGAGAGAGATATTTGAATCGCTCCTCATCCCATCCAGGGAGGGCTTGAGTAGACTTGCTTAAGCTCCCTCTTCTGCTCTTGGACACCAGTGCTCCTACTGTGGGGCCTTTGAACCCAGCCTGGGACTTACACTCTCCCCACCTACCCCCAGTTCTCAGGCGTCAGACTGGGATTGGATTGTGCGGTGGCTTTTCTGGCTCTCCAGCTCCCAGACAGCAGGCGGCAGCCTTCTCCGCCTCCATAACCACCGGAGTCCACTCTACACTCAATCTTCCTTTAGACACCTCTGCATTTATGTATATATTATATATCCTATTGGTTTGAGAACTTGAACTCATACACTTACGAAGCTTCCGTAATTGAGTTATGAGAACTTTTCCCAATTATTATTCGAAACCCTCTGATTCCATTTTGATTCTTAAAAAATAATCTCTAAAATCTTCCCTTCAACTTGTGCTTCCTTCCCACCCTGCCTTTCTGTTGCCTTCAAGGTATGGATTTGGGAGGGTTGAGTGGTTCTAAGTGATGGGCAAGGACTGAAAAGAAGACCTGATTTCTTTTGCTTTGAGTAGGGGGTTCCTCTCACAAGGATTGCACACGCATGCACACATGTGTGCACACACACACAGTTTTTTAGAGAGCATATCCAATTATTTTATATACTTTGCTGTTATAACTAGATCTAGTCGAGTTTGATGGATTAAATCATTATTTATCTACCATCTAATTATATTTATTAGAATTCCAGCATTTTGAAATATGTACGAGAACTCTGCTGCTCTTCAAATCATAAATATAGTCGGTGAATATCAGCAATCGGAATTGGATACCAATAATTCATCCCTCCACATGTCTTCTTTTCATTCCAGACCCAAACTAACTGCCTTTTATTTAGTTATGTTCTAAACCAAGACCATTTTGATCCCATTATGTTTCAGATAGATTTGGGCAATTTAAGGCAAGGTCCAGAAACATAACTTGGAAGACAAGACCACGTTTTGTAAAGCACACTCATGCTGTTCAATAACTCTACATTTTCTCTCCATGTATAATGGAATTAAAAATTAGTTACTTTCTCATTTTCAGGCATTTCTTAATAGGCTATGGAGTGCATGAGAGCAGGGACTTTGTCTCTTTGATTCCTTGCTACATTCTGAGAATGTGGTCGAGAGCTTGGGTCATCCTCGGTACTTAATACACATTAATGACTGATCTACAGTCTGATGGAATCTGTGCAGGATAGACTCAAGCAAGGTTGTAGGGGCCTGTGGTGACTCTGCTGACGGCGTGAGTAGGCAAGGACTAGCCTTCTAGGTGGATCTCGGTGGCGTAGTCTGAGGGTAGCCTATGGAAGATATCCAAACCATTTCCACTGCTTTTTCTCTGCAACTGGGTTAATATTAGCATAAATAGAATTAGAACCAAATCTGTTTTTAAAGAGCTAGTCAAATAATGAAACGAGTCAATGATCATCACTGGACACTAATATTACAAAAAAATGAAACAATCACATAATAGTTAACCTCTTGAGTGATAAATACAGCATCAGAATGACACAGTATAACAAAAAGGAAGGAAGGGAGAGAGGGAGGGAGGGAGGGAAAGAGGGAAGAAGGAAAGGAGGAAGAGAGGAATCTACCTACCAGTTCAGAGAAAATACAAGGATAGGAGAACATATAAAACCATACCTCGCAGGGGTGTAGTTAGCAAAATCCAGAATGTGGGAACACTACAGGAAAGATGACCCAGGATCTTTTTTTTTTTATTTATTTTCACTTATTTATTTGACAGAGAGAGATCACAAGTAGGCAGAGAGGCAGGCAGAGAGAGAGGGGGAAGCAGGCTCCCTGCTGAGCAGAGAGCCCAATGTGGGACTTGATCCCAGGACCCAGAGATCATGACCTGAGCTGAAGGCAGAGGCTTTAACCCACTGAGCCACCCAGGTGCTCCTGACCCAGGATCTTTAATAAATAAGTTAAAACAGAAAAAAGAGGGAGAGAAACACACATGTGAGGAGCTTTCTGAGATGTAGGCAAATGCTCACGCACATACTTTCTTTGGACATAATTGGGAAAATCTGAACTCTGGAAGTGTATCTGATGGTGTTAATTACTTATATTGTAGTTTTAAAATATTATTGAATTTATGTTTTTGAAATGAGTCCCTTCCTTTAAAAATAAACACATAAATATTCGAAGATAAACTGTTATAATTTGTAGAATTTACTTCAAAACAATCCTGGTTAGAAACATAAAACAAGACTGTAGATTTTTTTTTTTTGGTAGCTTGGTAATGACTATATAAGAATTCATTGTCCTATTCGCTCTAGTTTTGTTTATGTTTGAAATTTTTTCCATGGGGGAAACATAATATTAAAACTGAGACTTTCGGGGTGCCTGGGTGGCTCTGAGGGTTAAAGCCTCTGCCTTTGGCTCAGGTCATGATCTCAGGGTCCTTGGATTGAGCCCCACATCGGGCTCTCTGCTCAGCGGGGAACCTGCTTCCCTCCTTTCTGCCTGCCTCTCTGCCTACTCGTGATCTCTCTCTGTCAAATAAATAAATAAAATCTTAAAAAAAAAACAAAAACATTGTCAGCATTACCTTTAGGGGGAAAAGTATAATAGGGGCCTAGCTGTATTGAAACAGTCATAAATACGTATTGATTGTCTCAGCATCATGAATAACAATTTTGAAAATGGGCAAGTTTCTTTATTATTAAATAAATAACTGCTCTGGAGATCTTCATGTGTTCCCAGAAAATTGCTATTAATTAAATCTAAACCTCCTCATGTAACATCCACAATTTACAGAAGACACAGGGGCAGGGGACGCTCTAAATAGCAGCCTAAGTGTCCATCAGCAGAATCCACAGTGAAGGGACTGACTTTCAAATAGAAATTAATAAATGTGGTTGTGGGGGAGACACCGCCATCAAATACAATATGTAAATACTGTTCAGTCCATTCAGATACTTCTCTCATCTCTGGGGGAAAAAAAAAGGAGAGGAATTAAGTTTGGAGAGTATTGTTTTCATTTTGACTGTAATCATTCTAACCTTTAATTACTTTGTTTTTCCCTAAACAGAGACATATCTATAATCGATTTTTTACCTCCTGAGCACTCTGACTTTCCGTACGCCTCCTAACACTCAGTACTGACCACAACCTAATTCCGATAAGGGGTTTCCCCCAGGGGCGTAATATGCAGCATTTTAATAATAAACAGCCTTGTCCATTGCCCAGGAGAACATAGGGGTTTTCTTTGTCCCCTACAACATCCCCAGGCTTTTGGGAAATGCCTGGCACTTAGTTGGTGCTTTGTAAATCTCAAATGAAAAAATTAAATGAAATCATCTTAAATCATCTTGAATGAGCCTTCGTGCCTTCTCATAAGACTCCTCCATCTTTATGCCACAGATCAGTGTGACAAATGCCCCAACAATGTCTTAACCCTGGAGTGGTGGGGGATGCTGCATACACTCAAGGCGGATGCCCCGCCTGCCCGCAAATGCTGGGCAGTATCGGGGATTCACCACCGGGACTCAGGAGAGATGGGGCGTACACCCAGCAAGCCCTCTCCTTCGGTTTCCTCCCTGTTTGTACGAGTGCAGTTCTAGCTTTATTGAAATAGGACACAGAGTACGGTGAGAAGTTGACTCATGGTAGTTAACTGGCTCGATGATGTGGCATAATACACAGTTGGAGAGACCGAGTAGTAGATAGGAATAAAACCCATTCTGTGTTCACAGCAACACTGACCTCCTACTATGTGCATGAGAAGTTCTGCTGTGTTGTTCTCGTAGAGTTTGCCAGGAGCTGTGTTTGCTGGGGAAGTACGTTGCAATGGAGATGAGCTCTGGGTTCTGAGTCCCACCTCTGTCTTGGTCTGCCGGTGTCCCCATGCATCGGGCCTGCCTCCTCTCCCAGCCTGAGGTCCTCACTATCAGCAAACAGAAAGTTGATGGAAGTGATAGCCCAGGGTTCGCTGAGTCTTCCACACTGTAAAACTCTCCTGAAAATTACACTTATATCTGTCAGTGAAAGTAGAATACAGAACTTTTTGCCTTTAATGACCATTTAAAGTAGTTGGCCCACAGAAAAGAAAGTAGGTTTTTCCCAACAAAGTTGAACTTTTGAAGATCACATGAAATATGGTGAAGAACATTAAGCATCAGTACCCTGTCGTGTCTCCAGCAATAAAAGCAACATGCATTTCTTTGTACAGTAAAGTTTATGAAAGACCAAAAGTGCCCCTTTCAAATCAGATGCAAAGCTGAGTTGGCTTAAGCCTTTTTGAGCCAACAGCATTGTTTCGATATGGAGGAATCATGAAAGAAGTTGAAGAAGACAATGGGGGAGAGTTGAACTCTTTATCTTATTGTTAATAAGCAACCACCTGTTTATTAAAACTCCCTTCCAGTTTAATCTGGCATAAGTGGCTTTAAAATATGACTTTTCCAGATACAGCTTTCAGAATGTTTAACCGCTGTCTTGGAATTAACATGTCAGTAACACTAAATGAGTTTTTCTAATGCTCAGCGGTCCTTAGGAGCTGACTGATAGAATAGTAAGCATTTGAAGTTGTGTGATGCAGTCCCATTGGTCTGATTGCTCCTGCTCTGGGAAGATAAATACCTGACCCAGATGACCGAAAGCAGCTTATTGCTGACTTCCTGACTTCAGTGCTATTCCCTAGAAGAATCCAGCAAAACACCACTTGTGTTTAAAAGAGATGATTGTAAATTAACCTTGAAAGAGCTGAATTAAGTAAAATGGCATAATCACTAGCCAAGTTTCAACTCATGCATTATTGGCTCTGAAATCATTAAAAAAAAAATCACAATGTAGATATAGGTGGAAAAAAATTAGCTTTTTGTTAAGTCCTTGTAATAATTTACTCTCTGACACCTAAGTTTACTAAGAAAGAAAAACACATTTGTTTCATGGCTCCTTAAAAAGTGTATTTCTGGATTTAGGGCAATAAATCTTTTGTTGCATACTAACTCATCTTCATTCCACATTTGCTTACACTATTCTCCATGAACTAAAAAATCAATGTAAGGGTAAGAAATTTTTGCAAGTTTTTTACTCTGAACTCCAAAATTTAAGATTTGGGGAATAAATTAGTGATCATTATATCAAGCTGACTCATTTCAGATATGAAAATAAAAGAGTTAATGTGGATGAGTGAGTTGCCTATGGTTATATATACCTAGGCACTGAGGTTTTCAGACTTGACAAAAAAAAAATATCTAACCTTAAAGAAATGCAGTGTTTATTCTGATACTATATCCCCCCCATCCAGACAACTTATTTTTATATCAGTTCACCATCCTCTAGACGATTATGTTTTCATTGCCTGTTCCTTAAGTGTTGGGTTTTCTGCACAGACCTGGGTCTCTCCATGCTTGGATGGTGTCATGTGCTAGCTATATAACGTTGGCCAACTCTCCTAAGTTCTCCATGACTCATTTCCCTCTTCTGCTCAATGGAAATAACAGACTTGAGGATTAAATAGTTTAATATATGCAGAGCATTTAATACAGAGCCTGGCAAGTGACAGACGGTTAATAGTTTAATGGTGTCATGATCATGCTATGGTCGTGATCTTCATCACCAGTTTTTACTTAAGAGTTACCTCTAAATAAGGTAAATAAGTTACCTCCAAATAAGTGTCTGTGGAGACAGACACTATCTTCCTTTCAAATATGCTTTTAAAAATTCTATGCCTCTCAGTTTGACTGATGTCAGTATGATCTTCCCGGTTAGGGAGTCATTAATATTTCCTGCCTTTTCCCAAACCTTGCCTTCTGCTTTACTAGCTGATTAAATGTACAGATATTGCTGATGGTAAATTCCTAAATCTGTACTGTCTACTCATTTCTTTCCATCTTCAGTTCCACAGTTAGAATCCAGGTTCCCACTATTACCTAGCTGTATTTTTCTAAAAGTTCCTAATTTAGTTACAGATCTCCTATGTTACTCACTGAAATCACTCTCTGTTACCTTTCTGGAGATGTTCACCAAAAATGGGAAGTGACCCTTTCACTACCCTGCTTGAAACCCTCCAATATCCTCTCTTTACTTACAAAACAAAGTCCACATTCCTCAGGATAATTCGTGCCCTAGTTTTCCACAATGGAATTATCATTCAAATGATAAGGAAATATTTTTAGCTTCAAGAACATTTATATTCACCCAAGCTTCCATAAAACTGTTGCTTTTTCCTGAAATGGTTTTCCTCTTCCTATGTCTACCAAAGGCATCTCACCCATCAATATCCTCTTCAGATGATAACTCTTCTGTGCTATACCAACATCCACCAAACAGCGTTCAAGATAAACCTGTCATTCTTAGGTAGTGTTTATGTCGTCCATGTTATCCCTTGAAATATATTTCAATATGTGTTTACAAATCCGGCTTTCTTCATGTTAAAGAAAAAAAAATACTCTGACCCATGTTAAAATGGTAAGGAAGACTTTACTCAGAACCATTGAAACAGGGGAGAGAAATAGAGCTCAACTCTGAATACGGCAGTACTTTTGGGAATTTATTATTTTTTTTAAGATTTTATTTATTTATTTGACAGAAAGAGAGAGATTACAAGTAGGCAGAGAGGCAGGCAGAGAGAGAGGGGGAAGCAGGCTCCGAATGCGGGGCTCAATCCTAGGACCCTGAGATCCTGACCTGAGATCATGACCTGAGCCGAAGGCAGAGGCTTTAACCTACTGAGCCACCCAGGCGCCCCCAGAGTTGGGAATTTAAAGCCAGTGAGTGGAGCTTGAGGGTGAGTGGGGCCCAGGGTGTGGTCAGTGGATTCTTAAAGGGAGACACTGAGGGTAGAAGAATTTTGGTAAAACAACCTAAAGGAATTTTCACTGACGACAGCCCAGAGTGATCACATATCAAAGGTGGGGAATGATGAATTGACCAAATGTTGAGGGGGATCAGATACCAAGAGTGAGGAGATACTTGCTAAAACTGGACTTACATAGACCAAAAGACAGAATGGGGGCCACGCTTGAGGCCTATTAAAAAAGAGGGCTCAGAGGCGCCTGTTCAAAATTTGGTCAAGGTGAAAATCTGTCTGCTTTAGACTGAGATTTTCTTTAAAGAGAGAGTATGCCCTTTCTGTCTTTATATCATATACCTTAACACAGTTGTTGATAAACTGTAGGTGCTTAATATATGGACTGAACCTCTTCAGGTAAGGTCAACATTTAGAATCTCAGCTATTTCAAAGGCCAGTAGAAGTGCTCTTCTATAAATAAGGGAATACCTTCCAATAATATATCAGGTTGACTTCAAGCTCAAGGACACATCACAGTTCCTCTGCTTCCTCTTGTTTGCTTGCTTGTTCTTGACCAGATGTGACCCTTTAAAAGAGATCACTTTTTACAGTATACTACGTTCCAGATTGATTGCACGTTTGTGCCAGTTCAATCTTCATTGTACACTTGAGGCTACAGTGAAATTGATATTAACCTTTG